>PVJH01032897.1:0-22140 GCA_004026705.1 Nesogale talazaci | reverse complement strand
TCTATCTTTGGGTGGTCAGTTCAGGGTATAAAACCATTTGCCCAAGGGTTCCTGGTTAACAAGCGCAAACTAGCAGGGATGACCTTGGATGAGGCTTACAGGGAGCACAGTGTCGATGCCTAGAACCCAAGCTTCTCAATACCCAGGAAGTCCTCCTGAAGCAATACCAACCTGCAGCATAAACAAGCGAAAGGAGCTGGGCGGGGAAGCTTTCTGGGGGCAGGCGTGCTGACAACAGGAAATGACAGCAAGCGTGTACATATAGAAAAAACAGAATTCCAAACGTTTCTGTAACAAAGTCCAAAAATGACATCGCAGTTGCTGATCTATGACCTTAAGCCCAACCAAAATCATTCTTGTCCTGGGGGGGGGGTGGGGGGGGTGGAGCTGACAAAGAGTCTCCTCTAAACAGCCTTATTCCCCAGCCTTATTCCCCGGCCTCTGTCCCGCCAAGACTGATGTTTGGAAGGAGAGCTGGGGGTCACCAGGCAAGTGCTGACTTTCCTGAGTCCTGGCTTTGTTTAAGGAGGAAAGGGAAGTGCAGCACATGGCTTCGAAGGGATTAATCCGGATGCTCTGCGGAAAGAGAACCCTGGGAAGGTCAACTTTCACGTAGCTGGAGATGACGCACTGTTCTTTAAGGAGATGGGAAGAGCAGACGTTGGTGCACAACAGCACACAGAGAATCCTTAAGATCGCGTCCTTATAAGGATTTTGGAGCTTCCCCAGTGATCTTTTTCACCTCCCCACTGCTTTTCACACACGGGGAGGCATGTCTTTCAAGGTGCCCATCTGGAGCCTCCCAGCAGGTCCTTAAGGAACCAGCCTTTCCATTTGGCTTCTCCTTGGTGGAACCTCCAGCACGGGCTGGGACAGCACACCTGACTGACTGACGACTCCTGGCTCAGCCGTGCCTCATACCAAGTCAGCATTGGGGGGTGGTGGTGGTGGGTTTAAAATGCATATATTTGGGGGGGGGGTCGAAAAAAAGAAAATCCAACTGTGTGTGTGTTTCTAAAACAAGAGCATTCAGGCGGCTGGCTGGTGACTCAGAGGAAAGGCCTCTGTCTGCTGGCTGAAGCAGCAGCAGCATCCTCGTCATCCCCATGGGGGGTGGAAGGGGCTTCTCCCTGAGTGCTCAGACAGCTCGAGGCCTGCCCTTGGGTCACTCAGCCACACGGACCTGGCAGCAAAGCATGGCCTTGGTTGGTTCCTGCCTGTGGCTGTTGAGTGGGCCCAGAGCAGCCTGTGGCCGCTGGGGGTGTGGCCTTCACAAGTGGGCAGAGGGAGGGGAGTGTGGAGGCTGACCACAGTGAGCTTGCGTGGCACTGACTCAGGCTAAGTTGGGGCTCGAGAGTGGAATTTTCCAAGCCGACAGCAAGCGTGAATGGAACAAAATGAACTAGGGGGCGGCTAGGAGGAAAAGGGCTGTCTGGGATTTCTTCAGCAGTCCTTTCTGGCCTTCAAGACAGGAGCGGGATGAGGGTGAAGAGCCACTGCCCTGGACCATGGTTCCCCATCAGGACCCCGGTCCCGTCCCAGGACACGGGGCCATCTTTGGTGCTCCTGGTGCTCAGAAGAAGAGGCGAGGATGTGGGCGGGCCAGCTGACTGCTGCTCTTCACCCTGCTGAGATGGCCCGCTTTGTCTGACTTTCTTACTCATTTCCTCTGTTTGCCAGCATGTTCCTGCTGGGCTCGGATCGTCAACAGGATGGTTTAGGCAATTTTCATTTGGGGAAGCATCCACCCTATGGGCATGGAGAGTCCAAATCCAATAGGAAATACGCAGCTGAAGGGAAAGGAGAGAGGACACACATCCCCTTCAATAGAAAGTGTGTTCCAAACACCCAGGTTCTGGTGGATCCCAAGTCGGGGGAGGGAGGGAGAGGGGGAGGAGAAAGGCAGTGGGGAGGGAAAAAACAAGACAGAGAGCCCAGGACTTCAGTTAGATTAATCGTGACATTCACCAGAAAGTCAACCCAGGCAATGGGGGATGGAGAAGACCATTTATTCTGAATGTAAATGACCAGGCAACAATGTTCTGTTTTTTTAAATAAAACAAAACCCCTCCAAAAAACCTTGAGAAGAGCAATGCTCAGCTAAATGAGCCAACTGCACTTTTCTAAATACAAAATTCATAAGAACCAGAGAGAGAGAGAGAGAGAGAGAGAGAGAGAGAGAGAGAGAGAGAGAAGAAGAAGAAGAAGAAGAAGAAGAAGAAGAAGAAGAAGAAGAAGAAGAAGAAAGAAACCAGGAGGTTAAACAGTCGGGGCACAACTCCATTGGAAACTTTCTGACAATTGATGGGTGGTGCTTTCCTGCGCTTCCTGATTTTTAAGTGCAAGACAGAAGCCATAGGGGTGGGGTGGGATGGGTAGAAATAGAAGAAGCTCCTTGGTGAAGAATGACTGTCGAGTCAGCAGATGACCTGTTCCCCTCAGTTCCCCTACTTCAACTTCAGGCCAACTGAAGCAAGACCTCCCAGCCCAAAGCAGGGCAGGAACCCATTTTTTTCCTGGCCCTTCACGCTCCTGCCATGTTTTTGGCCAGGTCAAGAGCTCCCAAATTTTCCCTTCTGAAAGCAGTGCCTTCCCACTTGGCCGCCATGAATATGCATCAGCTGACCTCTGAGCAATGTCTCTGGGAGAGCTGCTGGCATAAGCATAAGAGAATTTGGCCCTTGGTCCAGAGAGGTGCTTAGTCAAATTTCTCTGAGCCGGACCCAAACTCTCTGTACATTAAGCTCCAGTGTCTGCCAAGCCCCTGAAGTCCTGCCAGAGGGACTGGGGGGAACCAGCAGCACCGCATGAAGAAGCCCTGCGGAGAGAAATCCGTGGTGAAGTTCAGTGCCTAGGACCCGGAAGCTGTGTGGGCATTTCCCGAAATAAAGAGGAACTGATGAGTTCGCCTGTGTCACCCACTGGGCCCAGGAGTGGAGCCGGGATTAGAGAGCTCGTCTTATGACTCCGCGTCACAAGCAGCATGCACAGGGGAAAGCCCCTGGGCTTGTAACAGCAACAACCCCTTGCAGATGGGAAGCGACCCTAGGAGGGTAATAGCAACGTGGATTGGCGGGGCTGCACAGTGGGGCATTACTTAAGGAGGGGCCTGATTTCTTCATGGGGAAGCCATGGGTGGGAGGAACCGAGGCCTATTCCTCATACATTCCCTCTGCCAGTTGCCCCCTTATGAGTTTTCAGACAGGCCCCTACCTATATTACCAGGACAAGCTTCCCTCTTTGTTAACCAGGTGAGTGGGGGCTACATGTGGGGGCTCCCCGGGAGAACAACATCACTGCTGGAGCATTCTTTACGGCACAGAAAGCTCTCGCTTTGCTTCAATAAGGAAAGTCATTCAGATCACTCCACTAGACCCTACAAACACCAGGAACCGAAAAACCAGTGAGGATCCTACTGAGGCGAGGGAGATCAGCGAAGCCTCCCTGGAGCAGAGGAAGCTGAGCTGCTCCTGACAAAGGTTAACCAGGCACGGGGAAGTGTCTCTGAGAGGCAGTCCAACCAGAGAGTCATTTGTTCAAAGCTAAGAAGGGAGGGAGAGCCCCTAAGGGAACATGGCTGAACTCAATGAACTGTGGGTGTTGGCCAGGGAGTCCCAGGGAGGTGATCCCTAAGCACTCACCAGCTGAGCTGGCAGTTCAAATCCACCAGTCCTTCCAGGGGAGAGCAATGGGACAGTCTGCTTTGCTAAAGAGTCACCCTCTGGGGCGACTCTCCTCTGGCCTGTAGGGCTCGCTGTGAGTGAGAATCAGCTCAATGGCAACAGGGTTCTGTGTGTGTGTGTGTGTGTGTGTGTGTGTGTGTGCCGTTCACTGCCATCAAGTTGATGCCAACTCACAGTGCTGTTATAGGACAGGGCAGAACAGCCCGGCCATGTTTCCAAGACCACAACTTTCTATAGGGGTAGACAGTCCTGTCTCTCTCAATCTCCTGGTAAAGAGAAATTAAGAAGGACTGTCCTTGTGACTTGCCGATGTAATCTATGCCCAACCACAGGGTATCTCCTAAGCCAGACAGTTCCACAGGAACAGAACTGACCTAAGACCAGCTGAGTCACCTCTGTGACTGACTAAAGCGCTGTCTTTCAGCTCTCACCCACGAATCAGAAATCATGATGGCACCTATCTCTCAGGTCTGTCAGGAGAGCTGAATGGATTCATGTTTGCAAAGCAACTAGGACAGTGTTTGTTAAATAAATCCACCAGACCAGTTTTGAGACCCTGGGAAGCACCAATATGAAGACTCGGTATGAATCTCGACCTATTCAGAGAGACCTAGATGCTTGACCCTTTCTTTCTACCAGGAAGGAGCCCTGATGTCCGGCTGCTAACTACAGGGTCAGCTGTTTGAAACTCCCAGCTTTCTATTCCCATGAAGATGTACAGTCTTGGAGATCCACAGGGCCCATTTTGATCTGCCCTGTGCGTTAGGCCAGACTCAATGCCCATGAGTTTACTACCACTAAGAAAAAGAAGCCAAAAGGCAGAGCCTGCTGGTCCTCTGCTGAGCACCTCCTGGACCCGGGAAAAGATGCCCAGACACAGGGAAACCTCCAAGGAATGCTCGTTCCACAGGTGTTGAGGAGACAAGGACCTTTCCCCAGGAGCTGGCTCAGAGAACCTTGGTCTGTGAGCCTCCTACACAGCGAGAGAATAAAAGTCTGTTTGAGAAAACCCCCTGTTTGGGTTGTTTCAGTCCCCACAGCACTGGCTAACTATGGGAGGGCGTTGCTCACTACATTCTTCTCCCAGGAGACTGCTGCTCATGGTTTGCATGCTGGGCTACTTGCTGGAAGATCAGAGGTTCCTGTCTGCTCAGAAGTACCACAGAAGCAAGGCCTGGTGATCCACTTCTTGAAGCACCGGCCATCGAAAGCCCTATCGAGCACAGTTGTCCTCCGGAACCAATGGGCAAGGGCTTAGGGGAGACACTAGGTCTCTCTACCCGCCCCATACATGAGAAAGTCAGGTTGATGCATTCCTCTGGGAGGAACCACGATGTCCCACCGCCGGAGTCGTGGGCCCTGGCCCTCTGGGCACTGCCATGAGTGGACAGGGGGCAGGAGGGTCGTGCCCATCTCAGGGGCCCAGGAGTTTGGGAGAGTACTCACTTGCAGTCGTGCTTCTCGATTTCAAAGTGAGGGTTGAAGTTGAGGACGATCTTCTGGTTGGGTTCCGGGGCGTAAACAATCCACTCGCAGTTCTGATGGGAGGGGTAATCCTGGGGGTAGCCCGGGGAGGTGATGTAGCCAGCATCCTTGGAATTCAAACGACCTCCACAGGGTGGGTCTGAAAGAGAAAGCAAACAAACCAAGAACTTCAAATATGTTACAGCTTTCTCTACACACATCCCCCCCCCACACACACACCCCCTCCCCACACACACACATACTTCTCTATGGAAGCTGATAAAAACGGGATCCGGACCTTTGATGGCAGTCCACAGGGCGAACCTGATTATTCGTGCAGTGGAAGAGAGGATTCCAGCTCCACCGTCACCCCAGCCCTCACACACACACATGCACACGTGCTCCCTCAAATAAAAGAATCCTGAGAATGGTCATAAATAGTCCCAATCACGTGGTGGGAGATTAGGGAACCAAGAAGGCTGCGGACACCACAAGAGCCCCTGCTTCTTCCGGCTCCGCTCTTCGGCCCCTCTGGCTTCCCTCCCTCAAATCTCCATCTGCATCTGGCGGAGCCCTCACTCTCCCCGAGTCTCCCAGGCCCGCTGAGGCAGCCAGCGGTACAGACTCCAGGAACTGACAATGGTGGTTTTGTGGTGCCGACCCACGAGCGAGCCTGGTAACAATTACATGTGCCGGGGGAGGAAGCACTTTCAGCTTCGGGCCAGAACGGGCCCTGGGGGGTGATTTTCAGTTGTTGGGTTTTTTTTTTAAAAGGAAGAAAAAGCAAAATCTCCAAACATTTCATTTTGCATAAACCACAAATTCGATTTATGATTTCATTACACACCCAGTGGAAAAAATCGGCTCTGGAGAGTCCCCTCGCTCTGACCTCCGGGTCTTGACAAAGGTGCTTTGTGCTGAATGGACTCCTGTGTTCCTTTCCTGCTCACGGTCCCCTCCTGCCTGGTCACCACCGCCAGAGTGTGCTGCTGCTTTAGCCAGCTGTCACCAGCCATTTGTGAGGTGACTGCGGGGGTGCAGCGGTACCAGCTCTGAGGTTAACTGCATCCTGCCAGCCAGGAGGGCAGGGGGGTGCTCTTCAAAGGCAGCAAAGGTGGGTGATGACATTTGAAGGAGCTCATCTATTTGGGAGCTGAGTTCTGCCGTCTCCAGGAAAGGAGGTGGGGGGGTGTCTTGGGAAATGGCGGGTGGGGCGGTACGCATAATCCCACGGTGAGACAGAAGACAGGAAGGCACAAGAGACCTGGCACTATTCAGGGGGTGCTCGGAGACCTTGGTGAGCTGTGTGCCTCTCTGAGCATCAATCACGATTTAATATCGCCATCTGCATGGAGCAGCATGGGCCCGTGAATTATGTATCAGGGCTCAGCAGCCACCCTCCAGGACGGGGCCTTTCTCCTGTGCTCCCTCTTTGAGGCAAAGGGTCATGCATTTTTTAACTCTACAGGTGCACTTGACTGTTCCCTGCGTCTGTTGGCATTACTGTCTTCCAGCCCTCTGCTTTAGATTACCACTTGACAGACTTTAAATGCATAAAAGATGGGCCGCTGCACAACGGTGTGGGGACACACAGCTCCACACCGGTAGCCTTTTAGGCATCGTGCCTGTAGGAGCTCAAACTGTGCCGGGCTGCACTGCCAGAATCTAATGGATTCAGGTTCCATTTCCAACTGGAGGGGAACAAAAGCAGGCCGTATCTTCCAGCTAAGCGGAGCCGACCTCATCCTCCACCCTGTGGACAAGGCCCCCGCCCCTCCCACCCTGTCACCCCTGAGTCGGCCCCTATCTGCTCCTCTGCTGTCCAGCTGCCCAGCCTCTTCCAGCAAGTTGTCAGACCGTGACCCACTGTTTACCACCAAGAAAACACGAAGGGGTCTGTCAACTCCGGGGTCAACCATGAGCTGGAAGGGTGGTGGGCCGCCCTTTGCCAGTGATTTTGCGCACACCCCGCCCCCCCCAGAACCCATAAAAACGCCGCAGCCCTCACTCACCCCACACCACCCTTTGTGAAGAAATCTGAGTTGTGCTCCTCTTTTTAGTCACCATGAAGATTCCCACACTATCCATCCCCTCCACAGGAAAGACAAGTTTCTCCCGGGAAACAGCTCACACCCGAGTCTAAGCTTTTCCTCATTGGCCCAGATGATCGTCCAATGGCTGTCAGCCATAGAGACAGGACACTTCCTCAGAGGACACTTTTCCTACGCATCACACCGGAAAGGACCACTTCTCCCATCGTTAACGGGTATCCACTAATACACAGCCCTTAGCAGTTAGGCCCATCGCATTCCGTCTCTTTTAAAAAAGCAACTTCACGCGAGGAAAAAGGAATAACCCACATCTCTTTTCCTGCTTTGTATCTGAAGAGAACAAAGGCATTTATTAAAATTACTGAAGAACTCATAAGAACATCGCCCCCCCCCCCCACTATGTGTTAGGGTAACCTGACTGACACGCAAACATTTACATCCTCGCCTTCCCATTTGGATAGCACTCGCACACACACTCAGACACACACACACACACACACACACAAACACAGACATGGAGCATGCATCCGTTGCATGATGCGTATTAGGAATTCACACTTGAGCCCCCCACACACGTTCACACCCTCTCACAAAATATCACACATCATTTGCACAGACGGATATCCACAAAGATAAATCCTACAATTTCCATCTCGTATTTTTCTTGGAGAGAGCCAAGTCTTGAAATACAGAAGTGGAAATGGTAGTGAAAATGTACTTAATTCTCCTGTGCACCTCCTCTGGGAAAGGGATCTTGCATTTCCAGCTTGGGGACCCATCTTTTTTTTTCATATACATGCTCCTTCATGGGAAATGAGTTGGCATTGCTTCAGAAGAACTCTACCAAGCCTAACTTTGGGGCCTTTCTTATGTCCCCAAATGAACTTGACAAATGCTTTCTATCCTGTTCCAGAAGGGTCAAAGCCAAATCAGAGGAGGGTTGAACTCAAGGGCAACCCCCTGAAGGCCAATCCTGGCCCATCGTGAGGAAGTTGACCCTGTTTTGAGCTATGCAGCCTGTTTGTCGAGTTGACAGTGGCCTTCCTTCTTCAGCTGTTTCGTGAGTAGCTTTGACCTGGGCAAACTCTTTTCCCAAAGAGAAGCAGCAGGACCTGGCCTTCACTGTCCAAGACAGGTCTCCCTGACCTCAGGGAGAGGAGTGTGTGGGATGGGCCTGTCCAGGTCATGACCCATGACCCACGACCCACGACTGAAATTAGTACCGGAGACATGTAGGTGTCATTTGAAAGAAAGAGCACACGCTGTAAAGTAGAAGAAGACCAAATCAAACTCTGTCCTCGAGTTCATGTGGATTCATGGAGAGCCCCTGGAACAGGCAGAATTGCCCCTGCAGGCTTCAGAGACTGCAGCCCTCTACAGGAGAAGCCTCTCCGGCCCCTACAGGGACTGATCCTTCAACCTGCTACTCCTGCGGTTAACAGCCATGACGCCGATGAAGTATGTGGAAGTCCAACAAAGTGCTGATTGCCTCTGTTCTAATAATGACTTTTGAGGTGCTTTTAGGTGAATGTCAAAGTGTTCTACATCCCTCTCCTCTCCTTGCGTGGGTTTTTGTTTCTTTTGGGGGGTCCCTGCTTTGCTCGTGGCCTGAATGCCAGGTGGAGCTGCCCCAGAGGTGCAGGCCCTGGATCAGGCCGGGATTATGTATCCACCCACTTCTACGTCTCTGGCTCTTGAAGGCGCTCATCCTCGGGCAGAATCCAGTTTAAGGAAAACCACTGGTTCTTTTGCCATGAGGAGTCTCTGGAGTAGCATGAAGATTGATTGTTCGTCAAGAGGGTGGCAGTTTGAACTTACCCAGAAGGTAGGTTCCTTGGCAGGTTGGCTTGGTGATCTGCCTCCAGCAGATGGTGATCTTGAACACCCTGGGAAAAAGTTCTCTCCATACACAGGGTCACCAGGGGTCAACAGTGGGGGTTACAGCTGTGGTCAAGTCCGCTCTAACTCACGGTGTGTCTGAATAGAAGTGTGCTCTGCTGGGTCTTCAAGGACTGTTTTGTTGGATTTTGTTCATTTAACAGAGCAGAACGGGTTTCTTCTGGGGCATCTCTGCACAGACTTGAACCACCAACATAGTGGTTAGCTGACCACTGCATAGGTGGTTTTCACCACCCGCAGACTGCCAGGAAGATAAAAGGGGATAAAAGAAACTTTACAACAACCCAGTCTGCCTTCAAAAGCAGTTCCGTCTGAATTTACAGAAAAGCAGTGGGGTCTGAATTTGACAATAGTTGCTAAAAACCCTGACTGTGGCGTCAGAACTACACTTCATGCCAGCCAGGGACCCTGCTTGGCGACACTAGGCCACAGCCTGCTGGCAGCCCTGGGGTAAGAGAAGAACGTGAGCTGAACTGAAGGAAAGGGTCTGTGGCCACAAACAGGGGGGTCTTGGAAGCTGGCTGACCATGGGTTGGCCGCTGTCAGAAGTGGAGCTGGGACAATGGGACAGGGTTACCAGGAGAGAGATGTGTTGACACTCACAAGAAGGCATGCAGCCTCTGCACCCTTGACTCAGCATGACCTTCCTGAGTCTTGCTTCTAAACTGAGAAATGAGTGGATTGAATTAAGTCTGTCATTCTCAATGGCCTCCCCTTTCCCCCTTCAGAAAGACTCTGCCCAGAACTCCAGGGTTCAAAGCAAGGAGCAATAGAGCTCTTCTTGGGTGCTGGGAGGGTAGGGACTGGGGGTGGAGGGGTGGGAGAGGGCTTATTTGGTCCTCCAGCCCCCTCTCCTCCATCCCTGAGGGTTCCTCTGCCAAGAACATAAGGGGCATCATGGAAATATGGCTTAAAGCCCACTGAACTAGACCTCAACTCCCTTGCTACTTAAAAAAAACGACATGGAAAAGAGAAAGAGTAAAAGGATTAGAAGACATTTATCTGTTTCTCCGATGCACCTGAGGGCACTTGGAGGAGAAAAGCATTCGGTTTCATTTCCCCTGAAAATAATATCCTTTATTTACTTTATAATTTATCCTTTATCCACAGCGTAATCCCATCCTGTCCCTATTTCCACAGCTTTGTTTTCATTTAATGCTCAGTCAACTCTTTGCTCTAAGAGAGAGAGAAGGCTGCCTCCTCAACACTTTGCCCACCCCAACAGGGTAGGTTACTAGGACACTGCAGGGTGAGCGGTAAGGAGCAGTGTAACCTTGGGTGGGTCATCAAATGCCCTTGAGTCTTTGTGGACCATTGTGAGGTGAGAGGAGAATGCTTTCAAAACTTAGCTCTGCTGTCATCTCTGACGGCGACTGGTACCAACCTTGTAGGTTGGCGTAGAACTGCTCCAGGAGCTTATCCCTGTCATGGCCTCTGCCATCTCCTGCTGTGTGGCTGGTACGTTTAAACTGCCTGCACATAACCACGGGGCCTCCTGGGTGCCTTGGCCTGTGTGGTGGAGTGCGGAAGAGAGGCCTGGCAGTCTTCTTCCCTAAAGCTTACACCCAAGCACGTCTCACTCAGCATTTCTGCCTGCACACGTGGGCTCGCTGGGAGTCTGTGGGGACCCGACCACCTCCGTTCCTTCTAGTTCGTTGGTGGTCTTGTGGGGAAAGTCTTTATCACCCACCCTTTGATGGAACCCTCTGACCTCCTAGATAGTGAGTTATTTACTCCAGGTGCTGCCCTCCCCCATTTTGTTCTTCTGCTTGGTCAGCCTGAAGTTAAAACTCGAAGAGTCTAGATGAACCGACTGCCTTACATTAGGCAGCATTCAAATGTCTCTTTTCATCGCATGAGCTCCACTACATGGGTGCCTTTTCTTCCCGGAGTCTGCGGCTGCGTCTTTATACATATTGTGGACCCGCAGTTCTGGAAGTGAGCCTGTCAACAACGGCCGTGCCTGAACAGAACGGCCCGGAACGTGTTTCTTCAAATCCCTCGCCCAGATCATCTGAGTCCTTTGCTCAAGGTTCTATCCAAATTGTGTTCACAGGCCCTGAATAAGCGACTTTTTTTTAAAGAGTTATTCCTGTGATCTGAGGCTGGATTTTGTTTTATTCAAAGCGACTTCAGCCTGTCACAAGACAGTCTCATAAAATCTGTGTCTTGGCTTAAGCTGGGGAGAAATGAGCCAATCCATCAGCCCAGGAATGCGGCCCTTTGACCACTTCCTTAGGCAACTGGGAAGGGATGCAATCCATTCAATTTATGGGGCTGGTGGCAGTGAGCGATGCACTCCTGCAGCCCCGGCAAATGGGAATCTCGGTGAACTTTCTCAGTGATAAAGTTCAAAATCTGAATAAGAGCCCCATCGTCCAGGAGGGACTGTGGAGGGCATGCAGAGAGGGAGCCTGCCTACCAGCTCCTGCGAGGGGCTGTGGAAGGCGTCGACAATGAACTCACACAAGAAGCACCGGGAAATCTGATCGGGTCGGACACATGTCACAACAAACCACATGGAACCTGCTGCCTGTTGGTTGGTTCTGACCCGAATGACAGAGTACAACTGCTCCCTCAGGTTTCCTTGGCCTGGTCTTCTCTGCAGCAGCTTCCTCCCCGCAGCCTTCTCTCCTGGCTGCTCAGTGGCTTCCAGGCCCAGCACCTCTCTGGGCAACAGCACACTGCAGGCCCCTGGGTCGACCAGGGTCTTCTACAAGTCTCTTTCCCCCCAATCTGGCTTTTAAAAATGAACCCTCCTGTAATGGTTACAATGTACGTTTGATGAGATTATCTCCCCTGACCTCGAATCATGCCACCTGTGGTAACCTTGTTATTTGTCATCTTATATCATAAACAAATGCAATTCCAATACGGCAACCGATATAATATCATTAGTTTATATTTATGTCCTCTCTTTCCCAGTCCTCCTTGCAAATGTAATTCGGAGGCCACTGCCGAGAGATCTGGGATCACAATCCCTGACCGCCCCCGGCAGACATCTGGGGAAGGAAATAGAAAAAATAATTTTGAGAAAAAGGCAGGGATGGCAGTGGGGGTGGGGGGAGTGAGGAGTAACACAATTCCAAACCTGACCCCCCCCCCCCAATATTTTGATTAATGAAAGGCTTGCGCTGAGACATCAATGGCTCCCCATTGGTTAGCCAATGAAATCCCAGCCCGGAGCTCAAAGCCCACCTCCCTGTCTTCCATACCAGGAGCCATCGCTCCCTGCTCAGCATCTCAGAGGATGAGCCGAATGTTCTGGAGTATCTTCCAGGAAACGGCCTCACCCATTCTGCTGAACCAACCCCAACTTCCTAAATCCTACAGGGTCAAACCCAGAGTCTTCCTGAAGATGGAACTCCACACTCCTCGATGAATTCCTCATTGACCAAGGAACACACCAACCATGACCAGATGTCACCGATGATAGCAAAGCAAGTTGGCCAGTCGTCCTGCTTCTTTAGCTGCCAACCTTTCTCCCCACTCCACAGCCGCTCATAAAAGCAAATGCTTTTCCAGGGTTCACAGGGAGCTGACATATCTTAGCTGGGATAACACCTCGTTACAGGTCAAGGTAGTGCTGCTGGGAACTCTTTCTCCCAGGAGGCCCCCTGGTGGTGTAACGGTTAAGCATGCAACTGCAGGCTGAAAGGCTGGCGGTTTGAATCCACCACGTGGAGCTACGTGGCAGGTGGCTTCCATTAAGGCCTTCTTTCTACTTCGTCCTCTGGGTCACCACCGTGAGTCAGAAACCACTTGGTAGCAGTGTGTTCTGCGATGCATTTCTTTGCCCCTAATTTTGACTTTTTTAAAATTATAGGACACTCTAGCTTTAGATAATATGATGATGTTAAAAGGGTATTTATATTGGGTTGTAGATGAACCCTTCAGGACCAGTGGCAAGAGTACTGATATGGGAGGGTGGAGGAAGGGAGAGATAGAAAAGGGGAACTGGTTATAAGGACCTACATATAACTTCCTCCCTGGAGAACGGACAACAGAAAAGTGGGTGAAGGGAGATGTCAGACAGTGTAAGACATGACAAAATAATAATTTATAAATTAACAAAGGTTCATGGGGGGTGGGGAAAGGGAGAGGAAACATGGGAGCAGACACCAAGGGCTCAAGTAGAAAGAAAATGTTTTCAGAATGATGATGGCAACAAATGTACACATGTGCCTGATATGATGGATGGATTGTGATGAGTTGTATGAGCCGCCAATAAAATGGTGTTTGTTTGTTTGTTAATGATGTTTTTTTCAAAAATGACCACTACCATCAAGTCAATTCTGACTCAAAGGCCCTCTTGAGGCTTTTGGAGGCTGTAAGCCTTCCTGGATACAGATGGCCTCAACTCTTTCCAGCAGAGCAGCTGGTGGGTTTGAAGCCTGACCTGTAGGTTTGGAGCCCAATCCTTAAGCAACAGCACCCTCAGACATCCTGTGATGAAAGTGAACAGGCAGACAGACTTCTCTGACCCTTGAAAAACACAGGGTTCCCAAAAGACACTGAGACTTTTATGGTCACGACCAATGGATTTCTGTTTTTGCCATGACCAATCTTTGCTGAGCTACATTTTTTGGGGAACATATTTATATTGATTTTAAAACCTCCTCTTCCCCTAGAAGGAACCCTGGTAGGGGGGGTTGTTATTTTGCTGTTGCGGCTAAGTGCTGGTGAGCCGGATCCGACTCAGAGTGACCCGGTGTCCAAGAGAATCACATGCCAACTAGTCCTGGGCCATTCTCACAATCGTCTTATGTTTGAGCCTCTGGCTGCAGTCACCGTGTCATTTCATTTCTTCCAGGGCCTTCCTCTTTTTCACTGCCCCTCCACTTTACCAAGCACGTTGTCTTCTCTAGGGACTATCCTCTGGCTAACACGTCTAAAGGACTTGGGATGATGTCTTGCCATTCTTGCCTCTAAGGTAAAGTGACCAGATTTTAAGCGGGACACCATTGACCTGGGGGGTGGGGGGTGGGGGGGTGGTTCTCTGATTAAAACTTTGGTCTATACGGAGCAACAAAATGTTCATAGAATGCAAAAATAGTATTGTAATATATTTATTTTCATTTTAAAACGCCGTGGATGTTGTTAAATTGTTAAAAAGCAGGACATCTGGTCACTTTACTCTAAGGAGCATTCTGGCTGTACTTCTTCCAAAATAGAATTCTTATTTCTCTTGGCAGTCCATGGTACTTCCAATATTCTTTACCAGCACTGCAATTCAAATGCATCAATTTTTTCTTTATTCCTTATTCAATGTCCAAGTTTCACATGCATTGGAGGGAATGGAAAATACCATGACCGGGGTCAGGAACACTGTAGTTGCTGTGTGTTTATGGTAATAGTTAACTTATCCCCAGTTTTCTCCACCCCCTCCTTGCCCTGCTCCCCCCTCCCCCAGGTTTTCTTCCCACCAACCCTCACAAAGGCAAATTCTAAGTGTCTTCTGTGAGCAGCAGCAGGATACAAACTCTTACTTCGGCCACCAAACCATTCTCTGGTTGCAGACTCTCTTGCTGGGTTTCAGCTCACTGTGCTTAACTAAGTCCCTTCTCTGGTTCCCAATGTGCCTTTGGGCCCATCAGATTTATTTTGTTCCCTTATCAAAAACAAACATGACCATTCAGTCCAATAATTGGCGATTCCCTTTATCTTCTACACTGAATGACTCAGCAGAGTCTGGATCATTGATTATCATGGGATCCCGGGGCGACTGTGAGCAGGGTGTCACCAGACGCCTGCATTATGCTGGGAGTCCCACCGTGGTGGGGGGTGGGGGTGGGGGAGGGCACTATCCTTTTGTTATTGCCAGTCCACTCCCACCCTGTTTTCTGGATTAGATCATGACTCTTTTATGAAGACCCAGAGGGAAATGGGATGATTAAGAGTCTTGCTGGGTAAAAGCTATTTTGTCTTCATGACGTCTTTTTTTTTCCCTTCAGTTTGGCTGCTGAGAGCCCCTTAATACCAGAGTGGAAGTTATTACATATTACGGAGGAGCATACCTTAACCAATGTTCCCTGCTGAGCCCACTTTCAGAGATGGAGCATGGAAGGGGAAGGGATGAAGGGAGAGAGATGGAGGGTAGGGGAAAGCGAACGCAAAAAGACTAGAGGAAAAAGAACAAGAGGAGAGGGGGAAATAGCAAAACAACAGAGACATGTAAATCTTAGATGAGACTCCAGCCAGAAAGAGGCACCTCCAGAAAGAGGCACCTCGTAAGGCAGCTGTGGGGAGAGATCATCTGAAGCTTATAAAACACAGACAAAGGTCTAGTGGGGTGAGAGCTGGGAAGGAATAATGATTTACTAGGCCTGTCAAAGCTTATAGAAATAACATATACTCACCGCAGCCGCCTAGTGCTCTTCTAAAACCTCGAGATAAAGTTAATCCCTATAAAGCTGTTTTTTAAAATGACACGACTTTCAAATATACTTCATACCTATGTGCCAACCAGTATTCTGTGTAAAGGGACATGGACCGATAGTGCCAGGAGGTAGAATCAGTATCGCATATGGTTTCCCAGCAAGGGAACTGAGGCACAGAGAGAATGCCTGTGTGAATCACACAGAGCCCATGTGAGTATGTCCACATTGGCCAGTGGTGGACTTGGACTTGGACCCCCTATCTTGGAAGCTGGGATGTCCAGGGAGGCTCCCCGACCCCCAAACACCTCTCGGTGACAAACTTATTTGGTGGCATTTAGAAAAAGACACATGTGTTGCCTGTTGGAAAACCTGCTCGTCCTCTCTCCCTGTGCCAGTAATCTGTCTGTGAGAACAATGAGAGAGGTGTCCAAGGCTGGACTGAGTGAGCTGGAAGCGCTTAGCACCTCTCTGCTCCCGCCCCCACAGGCGCTCCTTGTCACCTGTGCCCTCTTTCTTGTGCTCTGGAAACCAGGGATGCTGGGGCCTGGGACCTCCTGTCAGAACACCATCATGGGCTGCTTTGGCAACTCTTATCTCCCTCCTTTCTTGGTGAGCCTCCTCTTCCAGGGACTAAATACCCCATTGTTATTGTGCTACCACATAGGAGGCAGCATTTTCAGAAATGGGGGATTTATTTTTATAGCACAGCTGGTCTGCCAAAGGTCACATAATTTGGCAATGTTCCCAGTAGTTAAAAATTAATTTCTCCTTATTGATACAACCAAGGTCCCCTAGGATCAGAGCTCAGCCTTATCTAAACTTGACAGCTTCCTAAACCTTTAGAAGATGCTTGCTCCTGGAGGGCTAGTCACAATACAAGGCCACTGTGTCCTGGAATCTGAGCCCACTGAATCCTGAGCAGTAATGAAGCCCTTAGGCTCAACACAGATAGCCTGCTTTGGAAAATGCGGGGGGGGGGGGGGCCCTCCAGGATAAATGTCTACAACATGGTCCAGGAATGGGTTAATTAGGACAACCCAGGCAAATTCAATCCCTGGAAGAGGTAGCTAACTTGGGGATCAGAATGTGTGCTTGTGACTCAAGGAGGGTCCCACAAAGATGAACCAGGAGCACCTGATGGCTGGATGGTACCTCAAACTCTTGTCATTAGTCACTGCTCACATTTTACTTTTTAAGTGAATGTCTTGTCCACACGTGAAACTGGGAAGGTTATCATCATTCCTCGGCTCCATCATCCCTCAGTCCCAAAGCCTTTTCCAAACTAGACCTTAAGGGAAAAGACTCTGAAACCTCTGCCGGTGAACTTGGCTCCAGATTCTGTGAACTCAGAATTGTCCCACATGTGGGTCACTGAAAGTCAGCTCGTTTTCTTGATTGCTTTCAGGAACAGTTGAGTGAGATGAAAAACAGCAGAGTGGAGGCCTTGGCTGGAATCGCCTGCCTGTGGTCTTCTCTCCCCTTCAGGGGCCCTCCCCAGCTGTTATTCTCATTCATGCCTCATTGCATCTAAATTGGCATTTGGGCTCCTTGCCTTTTGACACCAGGAAGATGGGCACTGGCCTTTCTGTTGCAGAATGTAGATTTCACATTGTGGCGCTACAGGGGAGGGGAGCTGTTTGGTGGGCAGCAGGAGTCCAGGGACATAGCCCTGGCCCCACTCCCTGGGACTCCAAGCCTTTTATTTTGCCAGTTAGGCGCTTCCTGGCTTACTCTTAGAGGGCTCCACGGGAGGGCAGAGAACTTCAAACGCGCAGCTCTGGCCTGGCCGTCACCGTTCTCCCAGGCACATCTTGGGCAAGTAGGGGCCTGCGCTGGAGCCCACGTGGGGAGCGCTCGACTTTCCACTATTTTGCACTGTGTGTTTTGTTGGCAGTGGACCACACGGCTAGACTACCTGTCGTGCCTGCTTCTCCGGTAAAGTTTACTGGGCACCCACAGAACGTGGGCATTCGACCAGAGCCCAGAGCGTCGGTCTGTGCCTAATTGGCGAGTTCAGAGAATTTTTTTTTGCTCTGCCATTGATTCTGCCGGCCCAATTTGGTGAGCCGGAATAGAAGCAGCCCTAGCAAACCACCACCCGGCGCCTGGGCCATTCACTCCTTCTCTTTCAGGATTTGTTTTAGCCCAGACCTGTTCTCACAGCCGGTTTACACCCCTTACCCCTTATCTGAGCCAGAGCACCCAGGCCAGACAGAAGGCGGAATTGGCCGCGTCTTCTCGAGTCCATGACAATAGGGTGAAAAAAAAATCCCAAGTACAGATCAAAGCTTTCCTTGAAGTGGGGCGGGGGTGGGGGGGTGGGGGGGACGGTTTAGAGGGCAGTTGAAGGGTCTGAACTCTTTGGGCCCCAGCTAAGTGTTCCGGAGGTGGGGACCTCGGGGCTTTGAGGAGGAGAAGAAAACACCCACTCGAGTTTTGAATGGATTCTCGAGCAAAACCCAGGCCCGGGAGGGCCACGACAAAGTCTAGCCAAAGGGCGTTGCGTGGTGCGGTGCAGAGACGCACCAGGGCTAGCAGCAGGGGGCTCTCCACTGGGCCCGCAGCGGACGGCGAGGGGAGGGAGGCCAGCCCGGAGCGCGCCCATAAACCGGCGTCCTCCCCCTCCCCTTCCAGAGCAATGCAGCCCGAGCCCGAGCCGCAGAAACTGCATCACCGATGGGTCGGACGCCCCCCAGCTCCGGCTGCAGAGCTGATTCCTGCCCCGCGGGAGAGGGCTAGATAGAGGGGCGACCGCCCCGCCCCCCCATCCCACCCCACCCCCGGCCCAACCTCTGGCTCGCCAGCTCCGCAGAACGCGCCCACCCCCCACCCCAGCTAGCGGGCGCCGGGTGGGTTCGGGCACCGCTGCGGAGCCGGCAGCCCGAGGCGAAGGGTGGAGGTACCGTTTAATCACAGCTCGCCTCGCCGCTATTAACTTGTGTTGGCATTAAAAAGAAATCAATCAGTGAAAATGATGCCTTCAGCCGCGAATATTTCTTTTTTATCTCGTGGAAAAAAGAGCCCAGAGGCCGGCGGCGGGGGAGGGGAGAAGGGGACTGGCCAGCCACCGCAGAGGCTTCGGGCCGGCAGCGAGCCGCCGCCACGACCCAACTTTCCGGCCCTGGGCCGCAGCGGCGAGGAAATGCCGCAGGCTTCTCCCGGGGGTGTCCCGAGGCTGGTTGGCCCTGGCGGCGGCCAACTTGGCCAAGGCTGAGCCTGGGTTTTGCTTTCGCCGGGAAGGAAGATTTTTGCCCACTAGAATGTTTATGGATCGCTCGACTCCGTTTCTGCTGCGTAGCCCAAACAAATCGATGTGGCGCTAGAGACGGCGCGGGGGGAGGGGGCTGGGGAGGGCCTGGGCGGGGGTCCCCCCCACGTTCCCACCACGTGGACGCCCGCGCGCCGGGCGCTCTTCACCTGCTCGGGCGCACTGGCGCCCAGAGCGGCCGAGAGGTACCAGGAGCGCACATTGCCGCAGTTCAAGCTCGATCGGGCCGCCTGTTTCAGCCCTCGCCTGGGAAATCCCACCTCGGCTTCCCGCTACCCAGCTCGTCCTGCGCCCCGGTCCCCTGCCTCGCTAGTCCCGGGTCCCAGAAAGTTGGCTCTCCCCAGATGCGGCGACTGAGGGCATTTGGTGCAGAGAGGAGCCGGGGGGGGGGGGGGGGGGGGGGGGGGGGGGGGGGGGGGGGGGGGGGGGGGGGGGGGGGGGGGGGGGGGGGGGGGGGGGGGGGGGGGGGTTGGCGGGAGGGAACGCGCTGGGCTCCCCACCCCCCGCCACGGCCGATGTCCAGGCCCCGGATGGAGTGGGCAGGCGGCGGCGCTGCTACCTGGAGAGTAGACTGGAACCCGGTGCGCCCACGCGGCCTCGCCGCCCGCACCGCGCAGTGCGGCCAGGGAGTTCTTGCTCAATTGCTCCGCTGCCCGCAGCACCTTCCACCCTCCCTTTTTGGCTTTCTCGGAAGCGGTCCCCGCCGGGGGGGTGGTGGGGGGGGGTGGCGGCGGCTGGGCCGGGCACCCTTCCCGGCCAGCGCGCACCCGGTGAGTCAGAGGTCTCCAAAGACCTCGCCCTTTTGCCCCCTTGCCAGCTCCCCGGGTGCCAGTCGGTTGCTCTGGCGGAAAGCCCTGTGACTTGGGATCGCCGGGGCGGGCAGGCGGGAAATCTTCGCCCCGGGCGGGTCCCAGTACCCCCACCGGCCTCAGCCGCGCGAGGCCTCGTGCTGGGGCACTTGCCCAGCGCCTCTGGGCTTCTCTGGCAGTGACGCAGCGCGGCCTGGGGTTGGGAATGGGTGGGGGTTCTGCAGAGAGCGCGGGAGGCAGGTGGCAGAGCAGAGTGGGTCGGAACGGGCGTCGCACACACTGGCACACACACTCCACGCATCGCTCCGGGACAGATGTGCGAACATCTGGGCTGGAGATAGCCCCTCTTAGTCTTCAAGACCTCTCCCGCTCCGCACAGTACATGAAACCTGAGGTTCTATGTGCTCGCGCGTTCCAGTGTGTGTGTGTGTGTGTGTGTGTGTGCGCGCGCGCGCGCGCGCCCGCGAGTGTGCCACTGTGCTCTCTCGCGCGCACTCGAGCCTACCAAAGTCCGTTCCTGAATGTGTAATGTACAGTGGGCACCCACACTGCGCGTGTACGTGCGGGCGGGCGCGCGCACGCACACACACATACACATCAAATCACACAAACATACATAATTCATGCAACATCCAAGACTAATTTAATTTTGCTTCAAGCTGGGAACTTAGAATCAAGACAAGGGGAATGTGAGGCGCAGGCCTCCCCCAGTGGGACCTGCACCCAATCCCTTAGGTTTGCAGCTGCCTGAAGATTTTTTTTGGCTGAGGGAGAGCCGCAACCTCAGAAGTGGGCTAGCAGCACATTCCAGACTCTTCCTCCCCCTGAGACACTTGAGTTTAAGGTTGGTGTGGTGTGTGTGCTAGGGGGGTAAGAACTAGTATTCCACCAAGCACAAAGCTTCTCTTTAGTTATTAAACCAAGATCCCAGAACCCACTAGCTAGCTGTAGTGCCAGATGCCCAGGTGGCTGCAAGGGGTGAGCTGTGCAGCTGAGGCCGAAATAGCTGGCTTCTCATCCCATATCACCTGTAGCAGCTACTAAATGCTTTGTCCAATTTCAATCAGAAGGGAGAACATGTTTTTAGAGTATTTTCAGAGGGGTGAGAGACTCCTCCTGGAGTGCCATCTGAGGAAGGAAAGAGGAGACCCATTGGATCTCCTGAAGCCAGATAACCCTTCTCCCCCTCAGTGTGCTCCCTGCCACTCCCCCCACAAGGACTGGCGGCCCGGACTGATCTGGGCCTTGGAGCTTATCTCATGTCCACACACCCTTCTTGGCAGTGGAGGAGAACAAATTCCTCTCAAAACTTTCTAACCACTTCACAAGAGGTGATGCACCTTAGAGGGGCAAGCAGTTTGCTTTCATGATCAGTTTTTAAAGAATATATGATTTACTTCCCCAGAAAACACATGGATGCCGGCAAGAGAACAGGGGCCACTCGCCGCCTTGCTCACTAGAATCACCCAGCCTAAAGCCCCTGCCTCTGCTACAAGCCAGCTCACTCCATTCTCTCAGCCCTATGGATGATCTTTTGGGGGGTGGAGGGGGAGTTAGATCCAGTATCCACCCCTCTACAAAGAATCTACAGCATTAGAAACCCAAGCTAGTCTCTTGCCTTTCCCAAGCCCTTCAGTTAACATTGCTCCATGTAGCTAAGTGGAGGGAATGCAAATGATTTATTTTTCACTGGCTAGGTTGAGAAAACTCCAGGGAGATGTGTTCTGCTTCAAGACAGGGTGGGGGGGGGGGGAATCCCCAAAACTGTAATGCAGAGGCTTTGTAGTATTTTTAAACCTTTGATTCAGTCCATATGTGACATCTGAACACCGCCAAAATCTGTCTATGTTTCAAAACACACGCGGGCGCGCGCAGCGCGCGCGGGCACACACACACACACACACACACACACACACACACTCCTAGCAGGAGAGAAAAGTTGGGTTTGCATTGCCCTGATGGTGCTGGAGGGCCGCTAAGGATCTCACCTTAAATTATTGAGTATTGAGGGAGTCTGCTTAGGAGCTGTGCCGCGTCGCCCCCAGCATGTGCGGTCGCTTTTAAAGGAACAGCGTGTTGAAATGAATAGGAGGAGGTAGGATTAAAAAAAAAAAAAACCCAAACTTTCAGGCGCTTACCTGCTTGGCCTCTCACTTCGTGTCCTGAGAAGTACAGCACTAAGAAAACCCAGGAGAGGGGAAACATATCCATTTTGGAGAAGGAGCTGGATTTGTAGGTTTCTTGTAAAATTAAAAGGCTGTGCGGTGGGGGGTTGTGTTCCCCCTCCCTCTCTGGTCTTTTATTTTCTTCCTTCCAATATCTTCTGCAAACGTTTCGAATGGTCAGCGTGTTTTCCTCTTGGGTCCCGCCTTCACCTTTTTCCTGGCCGGAATCCCCTCGGCGCCAGGGGAAGGGTAGCGCTCCTGAAAGCAGCGAAGAGGGCACGAGCCGAGCAGCGGGAAAAGGGTTTCCTGTCTTAAGGACAAAACGCATCTATGTCCTCTTCAGTTCCTCAAAGTGTCATTTCCTTGATCCTACAACATCACGGATCTATTTCCCGAAAGCCAAGCGTGGAAAAAAAAAAAA
>PVJH01032896.1:0-22160 GCA_004026705.1 Nesogale talazaci | reverse complement strand
GTTTTTTGGGCATCACTGCTCTCCAGTGGTGGGAGTAGGAGGCCCAGCCCCACTACTGGAATTGAACCTCCATCCCAGTGGGCCGCAGTCCCGCGCACAACCACTATGCCACCGGGGCTCAGCCCCCCTACCTTTATTCTTACTAAACTTTTTTTGTCAAACAACTTAGTGCTCTATTGTGTCAAAGTACCCCAGTCCCAAATATTTTAATTTGAAGTGAACATTTGTTTAGTTTGAAGAGTCAGAGACACATTATCTGGAGGAGGGAGGCCATCATCATGAGGTCACAATGGCTTCTGAGGATTCTAGCTGGGATGCATGTGACAAAGGAAACTCTCACAAATTCATGGTGGTGGCAAATCAATATATCATCATTAGAGGTGGGACTACAGGAACAGGGACAGGCCCATGATGGAGACACAATTATGTAAGCAGAGGGGGACTTACAAAAATGGTCTTGGTTAGGGCCTCCCAACCAAGGCAGCTAGGGTAAGAATGAGAGGGTATGACTAGTAAGTGACTCTATGCGCCCCTGCACTGTATCATGACCTTCACAAAGGACACAGTCAGGCAAGCCCCTAGGAGAGACTGCCTCTCCCTGACTGGCTGGAGAAAGTGGAAGTAAATCTACTTTCCAAGGCATTCTGCAGGAGGGCAAGATTATCTCCAACCCTAGTTAAAGGTCAGAAAGAATTCTGTGGCAGCTTAATGTATGTGGGGACCCTGCAAATGGATTTTGGGCTGTCACTGCCATCCATAGCCTTTTGCAAACTGGAGATACTCAGAATTTAAGCTCTCAGGTACTAGAAAAGAAAATTGATTTAGAAAATTAGTTCAGAAAATTTAGTAGTTATCCTTGATGTTAAATTGGTAATTACAAAGATATGAAATAATTGTAGTAATAAAGCTTTGGTCTTTAGGTAATATTATTCTTTGTAAGCTAACAAGAGTGTGCTTTTGACACCAATTTTTAATTGGTTTTGTCCACAGGGAGTCACAGAACCAACTTACCAAGTGTCCTTAGAGGATATGCTCTCTCATTTTGCTAATTATCAGATCCCAAAATGATGACTCAAAAAACCCAAACTCACTGCCATCATCAAGTCAGTTCTAACTCATAGCGACCCAATAGGAAGGACAGAAAGTATTTCTGAGTAGAAAGCCTCTTGGACTCCTGGTGGATTTGAGCTGCTGGTCTTGTAGTTTTACAGCCCCTTCGGCACTACTTTGCTATTAAAGGGTAGATTTATTTTTTTTTTTTTGGCATCACTGCTCTCTGGTGGTGGGAGTAGGAGGCCCAGCCCCACTGCTGGAATTGAACCTCTGTCCCAGTGGGCTGCAGTCCTGCGCACAACCACTACGCCACCAGGGCTCAGCCCTAAAGGGTAGATTTTAATAGAACTTTTTCAGAATTAATTTTCATGGTTTTAAAGAAATCTGTAGCGTCCCTTTTAAAAGTCTGTTTGATTTTATTTTTGAAACTTGCTTTAGTTCCATGTGATGTAAATTGTTGCTAAGTTAGTGTTTGGGCCAAGGAAAATATTTACCTGGTGTTTTTCAGGCCTCTCCTGAGAATTTTACTTAATTGCCTTCCCAAGGAATATGTTTTTAGTACTAAAGAAAACAATTGATCTTTCAAATAAATAGTTGCACTTTTTTTTGAAAGCGTTAAAAATAAAACAAGTTTAAATTAAAAAAAAAATTAAGCTTCTCAGCAGGGAATTTTTATTGCATTGCCTAGAGATTCTTAGAGTAATACCAAGTTAATATTGGAATTATGATGAAAATGTATTTGTGCTCTATATTATTGGTACTGGTTAGTTTAGTGGTTGAGATACATACACAAGTGTTAAACCAAAAAAATTACCGTATTTCTAAGTGGTTATCTCCTTGTCTGTGTATGGATAGTTTTCTGTCCCCAAACACTAGTCCAGTGTTTATTGTATTGTAGTCTTTTCACTGCTCAAAGCCATCACATCTTGTCCTCCGTCAGTCCAGTATCTACCCACCTACCCACCCACCTATGCATGCATCCATCCATCCATCCATCCACCCTCCCACCCACCTATCCATCCCCACTGGCTCCCTCCCCCCACTCCAGACTTTGCTAACACTAGCTAGGTTTTCCTATGACGCTGAGTATTCAAAATGCATTGGAGTAGAGCTTTCGTAGCTATAATAAAGATCTTAAAAATTAGTTTCCTCTCATTTTCTACAATCGCCAGGAGGAAGCTACACTTCCATCGATGAAGCTTTTAATCCGATGAAGCTTTTAATGAAAGAATGACGCTCTGAAATGACTTCATTAGTTTTTAACACAAAATATTACTTTGCATGCCATGTAAAAAGCCAGCAGTTTAAACCCACAAAGCATTTCCTTGAGAGACTTGAGGCTGATTGATAGTTTGGAAGCCCTATTTAAGGTCACTCTTGGCCAATCAGCTTGATAGGAGCAGCAGGGCTTTTTTTTTTTGTTGTTTAAGACATCACTGCCCTGGTGGTGGGAGTAGGAGGCCCAGCCTTTGCTCTTGGGAGCTGGAATTGAACCTCCATCCCAGTGGGCCGCAGTCCCGCGCACAACCACTACGCCACCAGGGCTCAGCCCAGGGCTTTTGTTTTTAATATCCTCAGTTCCAGCTTCCATATGCATTAATTCTCTGTACTAATTTGGAATGGGTAAGGACAGTGATGCTGCAGAGGGTGAGATTGTATTAGAACTTAAATTCTAAGCCTTCTATTTGCAGAAGGCTAGATGGGTGACTGAGGAGTGCGGGTAGTGGAGAGGTTACACGTTGCCCCCCTTAAGGTCAGCAGTTTGAAATCTCTGGCCACTCTGAAAGACTTTCTACTCCCAAGTAGACTTGAACTCACAGGAGCAACCCTACCCTGCCCTATTACTCAAGTAGATTCCGACTCACAGGCACATGGAGGGCTGGGTAGAACCTCTCTCTGGTTTCAAAGACTGTTAATCTGAGAATTAGGAAGCGCTCTCTAGGCTGGCAATTTCAAACTGCTGGTTTTAGGGTGAGTAGTCCAGCAGTCCAGTGCTTACCCGCTGTTCCACCAAGGGCCGTTACAACTCCTGTCTCTGTCAGTTAACATTTGACATCTCAGCTGAGTTTTGTTTTTTTGGTATGAGTGACAGCGAAATCCCCAAATCCATTTGCAGATTGCCTAGCATCCTCACCCAGATCAAGCCTCCATTGAATTCTTCTGGATTCTTCATTGAGAAGGCAGATAGTCTCCTGCTCAGGCAGACAGAATGTTCCACCCTTTGCAGCCAGCCTCGGGAGGAGTGGGGGTGGGGGGTGGTCTCTCTCTTAGAAGTCTGCCTGTGTGTGTCCTTGATGGGAGGAGGTCACCATGTTGGACAGAGTAAGGGGAATGCATAGTTATAGCGCATGCTCCATTAGTCCTTCCCTATTTGCCTTCCAGAAGGTCCTGGGCCAAGCTTCATCTTGTAAGTAAGCTCTTCTAGCTAATACCACGTCCTAGTCACCGTCCTGTCCCCATCTGTGCGGTCCCATCTGTAACTGATTTGTTGTTCTGCCACCCATCACAAATCACTGACCGTTTCCTTTGCTCTGCACCTGGATAGACTCACGTTTTGGTGGTTAATCCATAGAGGCCCTTTTGGCCTCCTCATAGTCCTGCTCCTCATCAGTGGATGATGTGTCTTCATCTGGTTGCAGACTTAAACTACTTTACCACCAAAGACAATGGCCATTGAACTTTCTTTGCTGTCTATATTACCAAGGCTTCATTTTTCTATCTTGAAGCTGTTAACAGTAAGAGTACTCCAACCTCACCAGTAGAGTGGTGTGGCCCAATTGTCCCACCTTTTTATTGTTCTTTCTGTGGGTGATAATAAAGTTCCCCATTTATGGAGTTTGCACATTTTTCTTACTTTTCAGATTATTTCCTCATCAAAGCCATTCTTCTAAGAACCTTTATTATTATTATTTTTTTTGGTTTGGGCATCATTGCCGCTGGCGGTCGTGGACGCTACCCAATGCTGCTCCTGAGAGCTGCCGCTGGATTTGGACTGCCAGGCCCACGGGCTGCAGTCCCACACTCAAACACTTAGGCCACCAGGGCTCAGCCCTCTAAGAACCTTTATTAGGAAGAATTTTACACATGCATTTGGGTGGCAGTAGTTTTCCCCTTACCCCAATAGAATTTATCCTCAATTCACTAATACATTATGCAAAGATTTGGAAAAAAATGTGGTATTTTTTTGATAATTTGACAAGATTTTAGTTATATTACAAAGAGAAACATGTGGAAATAAGGAAGCCACAGTCTCATTCCCTCAGGAGAGGGATCAGTTCATCAGTGGTAGGACTCTGTGACACGCCCTGGGAGCAGAGTGCAGGGGAAGGTCAGAAGTAGGCCACAGCTGTCATTTGGGGAAGACCGCTCATACATTTTCTGATATCCAGCTGGAAAAACTGAGAAACGAATACATCTCTATTCTATTTTATTTAACTGATTGTTTTCCTTAACCTAGGTTTTCAATTCTAATGAAATATGTAAAATGTCCCTAAAACCTACTAATCAAAGCTTTGCTTTCCCCATAGGATTGGCAGCCACCGTTTGCATGTGATGTGGATAAACTTCATTTTACCCCACGTATCCAGAGGCTGAATGAATTGGAGGTAATGCTTCATTGTTGGTATTCCAGAGGGGCCCTCTTTGAAGAGACTTTGATACCAATCTGGCCATTTTCATCACTTTTTTTTTTTGGGGGGGGGGGTGGCATCACCGCTCACCGGTGGTGGGAGTAGGAGGCCCAGCCCCACTGCTGGAATTGAACCTCCGTCCCAGTGGGCCACAGTCCCGCGCACAACCACTACGCCACCGGGGCTCAGCCCCCAATCTGGCCATTTTACAGGAACCAATAATGAAATTTTATAGAAAAACAAATGTCAATGAGACTCCGTAGCAATTTTAGTTTTATTTCAAGCTCTGCTCTTTTTATATTTTCTTGTATTTTTGCTAATTAATTAATTAACTTAAATTACTTTCAAGTAACCACCATGGGTGTTTTAAGTTTTGATTGGCATCTGCTTTGAAACCCACTTAATGGAGAACTGTTCTCGAGCTCATTTCATTTCAAATGCAGAACCTAAGTTATGTTTAATAATACATTATTATAGTTCCCCAAGGAGGTGTGGTAGAATACAGGAGATACTCCAGAGAACAGATAAACCTAGTTCATGAAACCTGTGGGACTCGGAAGCCTTTCTTTTCCTGGCCATGGGAGGGCTTCCATCATGGAGGTAGTAGCTCTTACAACTTTCCTTTGACTCTTTCTTAGGGAAAATATTTGTGTTTTCCTTCTCCTTCTTTCGCTTTACACAGGTTCAAGCTTTCACAGCCAATTGCTAGGCCACTCTAGGAAAAGTGAGGTGGATGTGATATTGTGAGGGGTGGGATATTGAGAATGACTATTTGATAGAATCTTTACAGATTTCATTTTAAGTGTTTGCCTTTATTTTTTCTGGGGAACTCCATAATTGTAAGTTAAAGTGGAACACTATGGTACTCTGGACTTCGATAGCATCTTGCTGGCGCGTCCAGAAGGTTAAAATGGGACATGCTTGTTGCTTTTTCCACAGGCAAGCTAAGTAGGTGAAGTGGGTGCTCACCGCAGCCTCAGGATATTATGTGGAACTTCTGGACATTGTCAGGGGAGAGGAAAGAAAAAGGCAATTTTGAAAATGGTGACTTGTTATGACAGTTTATGTTGTTTTTAAAATACCAGGGATTTTTAAATTGATAATAAAAACCACTGTTTTGAGAATTAAGTTTGTAGAGAAGACTATGGCTTTAGCAAAATGCCCAGTTGTAAAAAGATCACGCTGGGCATATAGATGCTCACTTATACAATTGTAACTTAAAATGTGAAATTGTGCCTCTTTTGATGTGAGGTAGCTTTTAGAGTGCTTACTTACATCATGAGAGGGTTCACAGAAGGCATCTGATAGGTGAAGTTCTATGTATAAATATAAGTCTAAGGGCTGAGCCCCGGTGGCATAGTGGTTGTGCGCGGGACTGCGGCCCACTGGGACGGAGGTTCAATTCCAGCAGTGGGGCTGGGCCTCCCACTCCTACCACTCGAGAGCAATGATGCCCCAAAACAAAAAACAAAACAAAACAAAACAACAACAAAAAATTAAGTCTAAATAAATATGATTTACATGCACATATAGCTTTAAAATAAATGAGGTTAAAATAAAATTCTTTGTCATTAGGCACAAACTCGCGTGAAACTGAATTTCTTGGACCAGATTGCAAAGTATTGGGAGTTACAAGGAAGCACTCTGAAAATCCCACACGTGGAGAGGAAGATCTTGGACTTGTTTCAGCTCAATAAGGTAAGAGATCTGCGATCCCCTTACTTAATTGTTAGTAACCCTGACAAAATTAATTTGAACTTGGCTGAGCCCCGGTGGCGTAGTGGTTGTGTGCGGGACTGCGGTCCACTGGGTTGGAGGTGCAAATCCAGCAGGAAGACTGGGCCTCCTACTCCCACCACCAGAGGGCAGTGATGCCAAAAAAAATAATTTGAACTTGTCTCTAATGGAGCTTAGCTGCTCCTTACAGCACATAAAGTGAGGTTTTCCATTCAATGAGTGGTGAGACCAAGAGAGGGTAAGGTGGACTTGTGAACTGAGGAAATCTTTCAGAATACCTGCATTTTATCACTAAAGAAAACCTCTACTGTCATGCTTCTTAAGTGTCTTAGTTTTCAGAGATTTTTAAGGGTCAAATATGATCAAGTAAGTCACTATTTGGGGCACCAAATGTTTGAAGGTTTGTGAAATAGAGACGATTTTTGATTTTTCCACTTGAAAATGTATCATGTAAACTCTCATTCCCTCGAGTCAGGGGATGTATTCTGAAAATATCTACAGCCTTGTACGACCATGACTTAGGGTTCCTGGAGTCATAGCTAGGCATGAGGTGGTGCTAATCTCCTGCTATTGTTTTTAACAGCTAGTTGCTGAAGAAGGTGGATTTGCAGTGGTTTGCAAGGATAGAAAATGGACCAAAATTGCTACCAAGATGGGCTTTGCTCCTGGCAAGGCAGTAGGTTCCCACATCAGAGGGCATTATGAGCGAATCCTGAATCCTTACAACTTGTTCCTGTCTGGGGACAGCTTGAGGGTGAGTATGGGGCCAGCCGTAACTGTTAAATTTCCCGGCTTCCGGGATGATCTCCTGCTAGGAGAAACCACAAAACTTTGATGTCATCTGCCAGACACGTGTTTCATGGATTCTTTCCAATCCACGGTGATTTTGTTTTTATTTTTATTTTTTTTTAAAAAACCAAGGCTTTTTGTTCTGTGTTGAGAATAGCCATATTTAAAAGTTTGTTTTGGGAAGGAATGAAATTGTACAAGAAACAGGCTCCGACTGAAAAGCTAACAATTCACAAGACCCTTTCTGAAGCAGGAATAGTTGCTGACTCCTTGTTAGGGCTGATAGTTTCCCTCCAAACCCGATGGTTCTCACAATATGCCCAACAGGTTTTGCAGGGCTATCATCTTCACAGAATGCCTTAAGCCCTTTTGGTTAGGGGACTTGAGTGCTGAATCAACTCTCTACCAAGCTCCTTGTACAGAAGACGACAACCCGCAAGAGAGCTGGGGGATTAGCTGCCTAGTGTGTGACCCTGACCCCTCTGGGGCTTGCACAACTGCAGATGTCACCTGCTTGCCTCTTTTCTTCCCCCAGGAGAGTTTCTGTAAGAAGGTTGATATTGGGGAAGGATAACCCCCAAACCAAACCCCTTGTGGTGATTCCTACTCTCAGCAGCCCGGTACAGGGTCTCCAGAGACTACGACTCTTTAAAAGGGAGGGAGGGCCAGTGGGTTTGAACCCACCAACTGTGAGGTTAGCAATTTTCCATCTAGGAGAAAACTTACTTTGGGATAGCCTTTCTTAAAGTTTCTGCAGTAAGTGAAGTGTGGAACACATCCGACCTCCTTTGGCTTCTCTGTTGCCACAAGGCCGAGGTCAGGCAGACCTCCACAGTCCATCCTCCTTTACCTTCTGGCACACCACCCATTTCTCTCACGCCACTCGACACCTAAACTGGGTTTGGTAATTCATTGCAGTGTCCACACACAACTCAATAAGTCCGACCAGCCAACAGAAAGGATATTGATCTAACCCGTAGACAAGTCTTTGCTTGTTTGTTTTTGTGGCATCACTGCCCTGGTGGGAGTAGGAAGCTCAGCCTTGCTCCTCGAGAGCTGCTGTTGGATTTAAATTGTCAGTCCTGTGGGCCGCACACAAGCATTAGGCCATCAGGACTCAGCCAAGTCTTTTGGCCATGACTTTAGCCTCCTGAGGCCAGGAAGCCATCCCACCAGGCACTTGACCTCACAGTTCCATGGTTGTGGCCAAATGAAGGAGACTGGTACCCTGGGATAGAAAGGGGCAACTGATCACAAGGATCTATATATAACACCCCCCCCCCAGCCCCCCCGGAGTACGGACAACAGAAAAGTGGGAGGAGACAGTGTAAGACATGACAAAATTACAATTTATAAATTATAAAGGGTTCATGAGGGAGGGGTGGCAGGGAGGGAGGTGAAAAATGAGCTGATTCCAAGGATTTAAGTAGGAAGATGTTTTGAGAATGATGATGGCAACAAATGTACAAATGTCCTTGACAAAATGAATATATGGATGGATTGTGATAAGAGCCATACGAGCCCCCAATAAAGTGATTTTTCAAACTTTTTTTTTTTGGCATCACTGCCCTCTGGTGGTCGTGGGAGCTACCCAGCGCTGCTCCTGAGAGCTGCTGCTGGATTTGAACCGCCAAGCCAGTGGTCCACAGTCCCGCACTCAACCACTCAGGCCACCGGGGCTCAGCTTACCCTTTTTTTTTAAGAGGCATCACTGCCTTCTGGTGACGGGAGTAGGAGGCCCAGCCTTTGCTCCTGTGGAGTTGGAATTGAAGATCCATCCCAGTGGGCCGCAGTCCCGCGCACAATCACTTCTTTTTTTTTAAAGGAGAATATACCCAATAGTCTTGGTCCTGTTCTGGTCAATCTCCACTCCCAAACCTGTGATATCTCTGGTCTCAGTGACCTCTCCTATTTCAGACTGAAATCTTCAGCCCATTTTTGAATATATACTTTGAGAAGTGAGAAAACTTGGGGGTTTCTTCTCTCTACCTGTTCATCCAAAATAACTTATCCATACAGCCAGGGATTGGTAACAAAACCTGACTAATTCTCTCTGTTAGCTATATATGCACCATTAGCATATCCCTATCCAGTCTTTTGGTGGGAGTTGCAAAGACTTGGGATAAAAGAAACGTACTAATAAATTTCACTCCACAGTATGTATTGAACCTTTTTTGGTTTCCTTTTAAAAGTGGTGTTTGGGGCTGAACCCCGGTGGCGTAAGTGGTTGAGTGCGGGACTGCGGCCTGCTGCGGGTTTGACGGTTCAAATCCAGTGGTAATTCTCAGGAGCAGCGCTGGGTAGCTCCCACGACCACCAGAGGGCAGTGATGCCTCCCCCCCACCCAAAATGGTGTTTGAGAAAATAAAGTGCTTTGTTTTTTAAAGTTTTAAATATAACCACTTGCTGGAATAAAAAATAAAGCTATTATAGAAACTTCTTCATATTTCAAGGCCTGGTACAAAGTACTATCACACTCTTTGATTCCCTGTCATTTGCAAAATTGTTATTTTATTTTTTGTTTGTTTTGGGCATCACTGCTCTCCCGTGGTGGGAGTAGGAGGCCCAGCCCCACTGCTGGAATTGAACCTCCGTCCCAGTGGGCCACAGTCCCGCGCACAACCACTACGCCACCGAGGCTCAGCCCTGCAAAATTGTTATTATAGTATATGTTTTATTATCAGGGAGAAAGATAAGAACTGGGATTCTTTCCAGCTAGATATGGGAAGGTAATACAGTTTCAGAAAGCAAGCCACTAATCAAACCCACCTCATTAATAGCACAACAGTTAAAGCAGTTGGTCTTTTGTGCATGTTGAGCCCATCCCAGCTTTGTGCAGTAGAAAGATCTGGCAATCTGCTCAGCAAAGATGACAGTTAGAAAGCCCTGAGGGACAGTCTACTCTGTCACAAAGAGATGCTAGGAGTTGGCATTACTCGCTAACCACTAGCAACAACACTATAGCCACACCATTTGTGATGCTACAGTCCTGCCAGTTGTTTTATAGCATTGTCTTGCTTCTTCCCTCTATTTCAGATGAACTATCTATACCTTTAGGTAAAAGCAACCAATATCTTAAAATGTTGTTGGCTTAATTTTAAGTATATGCATCATATGACCATTTAATATTTAAAAAAAATTATTGGGGGCTCATACACCTTATCGCAATCCATACACACACCCATTGTATGTCAAGCACATTTGAATTTGTTTCCTTCATCATTCTCAAAACATTTGCTTTCTACTTAAGCCCTTCAGGATGAAATTTCTTTAAGCACTGCATGTTTTTCATAGACCTACTTATAGCTGCCTATAGTACATGTACACTTTTCTTTTTCAGTTCTTCCCATCTCAGTGTGGAAGTGACAGTGGCTGATAGGAGAAAATGTATACTTGCTCTAGGGTTGCAACATGTTAAAACCATCTGACTTATATACCATATGTAGAGAGAAAGTAGTACCGAGCATTTAGACAGCTAGAGCAATCTGAAAGGAATAGCTATATAAAGAAACCCCTTCATGAGCAATACATATATATGACGCATAGTCATTTTTTTTTCCACCTTCAGTTCTCTTTATCTTTTCCATAGGATTCTTTCTCCACTTGGCTCTGCCAGACCCCCCATCCTCCCAGCAGCCCCCTCAGCTGGCGGCCGTGTGGGGACAGACACAGGGTCATCTTCAGGCCACATCTGCCAAACTCTGCCTGTGTCGCATGTGCCGCCCCCCGCTGCAGTTCCTGTGCTTCTCACAGTGGGATGTGCTCCTGGCATGGAGGGGGTGCTGAAGTCTGCACCATGGTCTGCTGCTGAGTCTTAGAAGAATGGTGGCGGTCAGTCAGTGACTGGCCAGTGTCCATGAGAAGGACATCACCTGCCTTCGTGCATTAAATTAACCACCCGGCAGGAGTGCACTGTCATACAGGTGCCAGGATCTTGTCACTGCAAAATGACTTAACGGGGAGCCTCCCCCCCCCCCCCCCCCTTCAGGTCCCACAGTTGTAGGACGACTGTGGGGCTAGCAATCAGTCAGGTGGTTCATGTCAGACCCCTGAGCCTAGACATGGCACAACCCCTCTTCTCTCTGCCCTCTAATGACACAGCGGTGGCACGGTGGCCGCACTGCAACACCTCTGGGGTGATACATAGCCATTTTTTAAGTTGCTTACTTTGTATCAAGTATTTCTAGACACTGATGCATATTTACTTTGTGTGTTTGTGGGGTGGGTGGGGCGGGGATCACTGCCCTGGTGGGAGTAGGGAAGCTTTGCCTTGCGCCTGGGGCATAATTCTCTATATAAAGGCTAGAAAACTCCAGAAAGTATGAGGAAAATAGTCACTCCTGCTACTTTGTTCAAGATTATCTTTATACACACATGCACATATACACAAATACAGTTCCTGCAAAATTGAGAGTTTGCTTTCCATTTGAACACATGGGTCAGACATGCTTTTTTTTTTTTCATTTTTTTTCCCCAGACATGATTTTAAGTGGCTATGGCACTTCATTTTTATGTCCAGCCCTGGGCTTGATTTTCCTTGGTGTTTTTTTTGTTTGTTTTTTTTTAATGTTTTTGGGCATCACTGCTCTCCGGTGGTGGGAGTAGGAGGTCCAGCTCCGCTGCTGGAATTGAACCTCTGTCCCAGTGGGCCGCAGTCCTGCGCACAACCACTACGCCACCGGGGCTCAGCCCTTGATTTTCCTTGTTGTTGAGTATTTAGGTTCGCTGTGGTTTTTTTCTTTCTTGTCTTTTGTTAAATAGTAATCTGATGAATGTTGTCTATAGATCTTTGTGCCAATTTCTGCATGTTGAAAGCTAATATGAAGGGAAAAGGGGAATTGGAGACCATAGAATGTAGTTTACAAAGAAAAGCAAAATGTGGAGGAATTCCTGCAAAAAGCTGAGCTGGAGCCTAGAGTTAGTGGAGGGGCGGTGTCCTGGTCACGTGGATTAGAGCCGCACTCGTGCCTGCCTATGATTGCCCGGTGTCTTAGGGGAGTGCTCTCAGTAGGATGATAGGTGATGAGAGTAATCCCTTCCAAATCCCTGTTTCTCATGTAAAGGTTAGGAGTAGAGTATGCGTGTGAGCGCATTAGATGTAAAGCAAACACTTGAGAAATACTGGAAAATGTTAGCTTGGAACAAAATAAAGATTTTACACACACACACACACACACACACACGTTTAGATACTGAGTTTTAATTTACTATAGTTTTGCCCTAAACCCTATTGAGTGAAGTGGACCATAGATGATGTTAAGTGTTAGTGGAATTTTAAAGAGAGAAGTGGGATTTTGAGGAATTGATTGAACTCAATTGTTATTTATTTCCCCATTTCACTCAGTCTTTTTGGTGTTGAATACAAAATTAATCAAAGATATACTGTAGTTACAGAATTGAAGCCCCTGACCCATAGCACTAGCACAAACAATCATTTTCTCTTCCTTTGTGTTCGTGTTGATTTTGTGTTAAAGCTTTTCTCAGGCTTCTCAGAATCAGTAATATCGAGAGTTTCTCAGGTGTTACCGTTTTTGTCTGTATCTATATCCTACCTGTATGTTACTTGTAAATTCTTATTTTGAGTTAGACTTTCTGTAAGATCTAACATTCCTAAGGCTAAGTACAAAATTTTTTTCTGCCTAAGTACAAATTTTATAAGCCTCCAAGGATCCATGTGCCACAGAATTAGGGGTCTATTTACTTTTTCCAGATGAGATCAATCTATGTATAATAATGAAAATGAACAGACTACTTGATAATTGTAGATCATTGTGCTAGTGCTGGATTCCTTACTTAGGGCATCAAGTAATCGGTGGCAGTCGAGTATTTTCTTTTATCAGTGTGCCATATTTCTGCAGCGCCAGAAGTAGAGTTTGACAGTTGTGCTTTATTTTGCCCTCTTGTCAAGTTCCTGGTTTCACCCTGCAATCGATGTTAGTGATAACAGTTGGATAGCCGTGACCACCAGAGCCTACTAAGTGGTTTGGAAAGATTCTTAATTCATTGTCTCTTTGTGTAAAGTAGAGCTGATCACATGTCCTTCATGTGACTACATTCGGATGCTGCTTTCAAAAATACTTTTGAGTGATATTTGTGTACCTCCCTAGGAGTACTTGTTTTACACTAATATTAGATTCATTGGTACCATTATGTTATTATATTTTGTGGTATTGGCACTAAGTGCCCTCTCACAACCAGCTTAGTGTCAAACGAAAAAGAAAAAAAGCAGAGGTGGGCATAGGTCCCTTCTTGATGAGAACCAAAATGGATCGTGGTGATCCCCAACCTTTCCTTTATAGGTCAAACTTTGTTAGGATTTTGTTCAAGTTAAGTGGGAAATCTAGTAACATGGGAGAGCATTTCAATCAGTTTTCTCAAGAGGATACCCTAACTGGACAGGACATGGCTAAGGATGTCTCAAACCACTGATTTATAAAACCGGTGTTTCCTCGATTATTGTTCCATCTTCCCCACTTCACAATATTCTTCCTAGGGGGTCTTTAGAAGTAGAAGACCTCCCTGGTAACTTGGGCAATGGACACTTATCAGTACAGATAGAGTGGGAGTACCCTGACCCTGGTGTTAGCCTGGCGTTACCTGGTGACAGCGGCAATTAAAACGCACTGCTGATGGAGTAATACCTTTCCCTCATTTGTTTAAGCCGCTGAGGATCTGCAAGTAGGAGGTTTCAGCTCACCTCTCCAGCAGCTCTTCGGGAGACAGATGAGGCAATCTGTTCTCCTCAAGTCATTACACCCTTGCAGTTCTGTGGGGTGGTTCTGCCTTGCCACACGGGGGTCACTGAGTCCTCCTGCAGTCACACTGTACAAGTCAGTGTGAAAAAGTGGAGTTTAAAAGATAATAAGAGTTTTTTAAATGAATTTTTCTGGAGCCCCCTGTATACATGTGTGTGTAAAGTGCTTTGTCTTAACTCCACACTTATTAAGTTTTCTATGTAAATAATAGTAGAATGTATTTCAGTAGAATGAAAATTCAGTGACATTCTCTTAAGAACAAGTAAGAGAACCATTCATGTGTACAGTTGTGCTTTAATTCTAGTGTCTGCAGAAGCCAAACCTGACCACTGACACAAAGGACAAGGAATACAAGCCCCATGATATTCCCCAGAGACAGTCTGTGCAGCCCTTGGAAACCTGCCCTCCAGCCAGAAGAGCGAAGCGCATGAGGGCGGAGGTGAGTGTCCTTAGCCCTAGTCCTCTTGCCTCTAATGACACGAGACTTGGTCGCACACATGCCGCTCATCTCTTTGAGACTTGTTGCCCTTTCCCTGGGATGCTGTTTATGTCGTAGTCTTACCACGGGGGACATCTGGTCTTCTAAGGAGCAAACAATTTGAAGAACTCTTTTAGGTATATGCTGCCTGGACGACAGCAGCGGTTTCACTGTGTAAGGGTCACAGTCTCAGGAGGTGGTGGTACTGAGATTGCACAAAGTTAAGCTGCACTGATCTGAGGGAAAGGCTAAAAGGAGATAAGGGAGATTTTTTGCTGCAAACTTCAAACAGAGATTAGAAAACATTTGAAGCTATTTTTCACCATTGTTGAAAAGAAGTATAGAATAAGTGGCAATTGGGGCTGAGCCCCGGTGGCGTCATGGTTGTGTGTGGGACTGCGACCCACTGGGATGGAGGTTTAATTCCAGCAGTGGGTCCACAGGAGCAAAGGCTGGGCCTCCTACTCCCTCCACCAGAGGGCAGTGATGCCCCCCCCCAACTCCCCCCCAAAAAAGAATGAGTGACAATTATTTATATTAAACGCCAAAAGGATTTTGAATGAAGAAGGAAGTAGAACATGAGGGAGAACAATGCAGAGTCACAAGAGGCTTATAAAAAAGCCTTCAGAGTGTTGTGTTGTGAGAGGTTTCTCTTGGGAAGGGAGCTGTGTCATTCCCCACACCAGGCTGGGGTGGTGGTGGTGGTGTTTTACTACTTAGTCTGAAGGGGATTCCCTTTTAGTATCCAGTGGTAGTGTGTGGGGTATATTTTAGAGCTTGAAGGGTTTTTTTTTCCCTTAAAAAATTAAATTAGCTCAACCCCGGTGGCGTAGGGGTTGTGCGCGGGACTGCGGCCCATTGGGATGGAGGTGTAATTCCAGTAGTGACTCCACAGGAGCAAAGGCTGGGCCGCCTATTTCCACAACCAGAGGGCAGTGATGGCCCCCCCCCCAATAAAACAAAACAAAACAAATCATTTTATTGGGGGTTCATGCAACGCATCACAATCCACATATAAGTCATTGTGTCAAGCACTTTTTTTTGAGATTTTTTTTTTTGGGGGGGCATCACTGCTCTCCAGTGGTGGGAGTAGGAGGCCCAGCCCCACTGCTGGAATTGAACCTCCGTCCCAGTGGGCCGCAGTCCCGCGCACAACCACGACGCCGCCGGGCCTCAGCCCTAGCACTTTTGTACATTTGTTTCCCTCATCATTCCCAAAACACTTGCTTTCTACTTGAGCCCCTGGTATCCACTCATTTTCCCTCTCCCCTGGTTCTCCCCAGAACCCTTGATAATTTATGAATTATTATTATTTTGTCATATCTTTTAAAATACCTTTACAATTTTACTTTTTTTGGTGGGGAGGGCATCACTGCCCTCTGGTGGGAGTAGGAGGCCCAGCCTTGCTCCTGGAGTGCTGCTGCTGAATTTGACCCACCAACCCGGTGGGTTGCAGCCCCGCACACAACCACTACCCCACCGGGGCTTAGCCTCTATTTTGTCATATCTTATGTTGTCTGATGCCTCCCTTCACCCACTTCTCTGCTAGCCATCCCCCAGGGAAGAGGTTTTATGTAGATCTTTGCAATCTACCCCACCTCCCCATCACACTCTCATTATTGCCCTTCTCACCACTGGTCCTGAGGGAGGGTTCTTCTGTCTTGGATTCCCTGTGTTTCCAGTTCCTATCTGTACCAGTGTACAGTGCACCCTCCAGTCCAGCTGAATTTGTAAGGTGGAATTGGGATCATGTTGTGGGGAGAAGAGGAAGCATTTAAAAAAATAGGGGGAATTTAAAAAAGGAGGAAAAAAAAAAGGACTAGGGGAACATTGTATGTTTCATTGTTGCTACACTAAACCCTGCCTGGCTCATCCCCTACCCAACAGCCTTCTGTGAGGAAATGTCCAGTTGCCTACAGATGGGCTTTGGATCTCCACTCTGTTCTATGATGTCTGATAACTGATCCCCTCAACACCGTGCAGTCACCCAGGCTGGTGTGCTTCTTTCTTGTGGATTTGGTTGCTTCTCAGCTAGGTGACCGCTTGTTTACTTCAAGTCTTTAAGGTTCAGACTCTTTGTTTTTATAGCTGGTCGCCATCAGCTTTCTTTGCCATTTTTGCTTCTGTACCTGTTTTTGTCTGCTTTGATCATGTCGGGACAGGCTGGTGTACTTCTTCCTTGTGGGCTTTGTTGTTTCTCAGCTAAATGGCTGCTTGTTAATCTTCAGAGCTTGAAGGTTTTATATTGGATTCATTTGTTTTTTAAATAAGTCTCTGGATTTTTAATTACTGGTAAAGCTGAAAAGTTCTAATACTCTTTTCTGAAGAAATGTACAGATGTGAAAATTGCTTTTTATTTAGGAAAGTTGAAAAAATTTAATGACAATATATTTCCTTCCATAAAGGGGATTGCCACCCCAAAAGGAAGCCAAGGTTATTTGAAGCCCGTACACATACTGTGCAAGTTCATTAATCAAACATCCATACTGGTTGCAGCACTATAAATATGTATGTAACACATAGTCTAGAGCAGGCGTCCTCAAACTTCCGCCTGATAAGGCCTGCCGAGGACATTTATCCAGCCGCCAGGTGTATTTGCCACCACTGCCTGTTCTGCTTAGCAGCTGACTCATCCTGGGCCCACAGTGAATTTTTTCATAGTTTTTTGTTTTTCAAATGCTAGTCTGGCCCTCTGAGAAGTGTGAGGACCCCTGCTCCAGAGCAGCGGTTTTCATCCTGTGGGTTGGGGCTCCTTTGGAGATCAAACGATCCTTTCACAGTAAAAGACTCTTCTATTCAAAAGTAATACACTTCTAGAAATGTTTTTAGTGTTGTAAGACCTCAGTGTCATTTATTTGCTGTACCATAGTTGTCAGCACTTACAGCTTAGTAGATGGACTCTGACTTAGATAAGTTCATTGAGGAGGAAGTTTGCAGTAGAATGAGCTTAACAGTGTTATTTATAGCAAAATTTCTGTAAATATCAGGAGACCTTGAAGGGTGCCAGTGAACTCTTTTGGGCTGATGGAATTGCAATATTTTGGAGACGTGATTATCAATGATTGAATAAAACATAGGAGGAGTAGAAGAATGGACAGGCTTGTAGGAGGAAAATAAGAGTTCTCAATATAAGTAATAGAACTCCTCATAATTTGTACCCGATCCTTAGGCTTATTCTCATTTGCTTTAATTCCCTGCAATCCTCTGATTTTGTGACCTTTCCCGGTGGAGAATGCTCTTGTACCTTCTAAGATTCCACCTCAGTTTCATAGTTGTCGTACTTCAAAGAGTGAGGCTGTCCCCACTAGTACATCCCGGGAGGCTCTGCTGGAGTCATGGTTCACTGCGGGCTGCTAACCCCAGAGTCCCGGTTCGGCTACTGCTTTGGAGAGTGTGGTTTTTCTTTGTCCCAGGGCAGTGGTGCTCAGCCTTCCTAATCCCACGACCCTGTGACACAGTGCCTCATGTGGGGACCCCAATCATAAAATTATTTTCTTTGCTACTTCATCACTGTAATTTTGCTATTGTTAAGAATGATCATGGGCTGAGCCCCGGTGGCGTAGTGGTTGTGTGCGGGACTGCGGCCCACTGGGATGGAGGTTCAATTCCAACAGTGGGGCTGGACCTCCTACTCCCACCACCGTAGAGCAGTGATACCCCCCTCGCCCCCCCCAAAAAGAAAAAAAAAATGATCATGTAAATATCTGATGCAGGATATATTGTCATTGTTACAAATAGAACATAATTACATTATAGTGATGAATCACAAAACAGTATGTCATTATAGATTATGAAATATTTATTTCAGATAAGAAGTAAATGAAATTTTGTCTGGAAGCATGGTATAGCATGGGTACTTGTATGTGAGTGTGTCTGCATGTTGGGCGAACCTGCCTGGAGAGGAGCCAGTGTCTCAGTCCTTAAGACCATTGGAAATATGTTTTCCAGTGGTCTTTTAGGGGACTCCTGTGAAAGGATCGTTTGACCCCCAAAGGAATCTCGACTCAGGTTGAGAACCATTGTCCTGTGGTATTGATGTAAGTTAAAATTCATAATGGGTGCTGGACTGGTTATTCATAGCTAAATTTTAAAAGAGTCCACTTCAATTTTTAAAAGCGATTTCTTCTGAAAGAAGATATTCATACGTACATTTTTTTCAGTCCATGAATATTAAAATTGAGCCTGAAGAAACACCAGAAGCCAGAACTCATAATCTGAGACGTCGAATGGGATGCCCAACTCCAAAAGGCGAAAATGGTAAGAAAGTTTATCCACAAATACCAAAGAGTTATAAAAAAGAGAGGAAAAAACTGTTAAGAAGCAACTCAGCACCTACCTATACGAAACACTGGGTTTTAGCAAATATATCAGTGTCCCTGTCCTTTCATACTTGTTTGGCCAGGGAGGTAGATAAACAGGTGAATTAAATGTGTGTCAGGAAGGTAGTTGAGGTTATCACTTTCAGCGAGTTACTACTGTTGAAACTTGATTCCGTAGCATTTGTTGAAAAGAAGTGGTTTGAAGGGTTCATGGGGGGAGGATGGGTGAGGGAAGGGACCTAGGTAGGAGGATGCTTCGAGAATGATGGCAACAAAGGTGGAAATGTGGTCTGCATACAATTGACATAGGTCTTGATCGTGATAAGAGCTGTATGAGAACCCAATAAGATGATTTTTGGTTTGTTTTTTTGTTTCAATAAGATGATTTTAAAAAAAGAATATGATTTTTTTTTTGGGGGGGGGGCATCACTGCTCTCCGGTGGTGGGAGTAGGAGGCCCAGCCCCACTGCTGGAATTAAACCTCCGTCCCAGTGGGCCGCAGTCCCGCGCACAACCACTACGCCACCAGGGCTCAGCCCAAAGAATATGATTATTAAAAAGGTCAGACCTCAATCTGAATTTTGGCTCAACTGATAGCAATTAGTTGTATACCTTAGACATTTTCTTTGCTGTTAGTGGATTTGTTGCCAAAGGATTAAAGTTGTGTAAAAACATTTAGGAAGGTCCCTTTCACATAAGTTTATTTGATAGCCAGTTTTAATATTCTTTTGTGGGCTAATATATATTAGGGCTTAGGCACTTTGCTCTAGACAAAATTCTCTTTTGAGCTTGAAACTGGGTAGATTGTAACCTTAGCTCACAGGGTGGGGGGGATATTGAGTACCTGAATATGTAGCTGATGAATTAATTGTCTGTATTTCAGAGTCACGATTAAGAGGAACTTACTTTCATTAATATAATCATTTACTTAGCCCTTATCTTAAACAACAACAACAATAAAGTAATAGGAGCACTATCTGCAGAAGTAGCCACCTCACATGTCTCTCTCTTGCACATCTGTTACACTGGGTTCTGTTGTTGCTAAACTAAAAAGCATGAAATCATGTTTGTGGTTTTTTTTTTTTTGTTTTGTTTTTTGTGGGCATCACTGCCTCAGGTGGTCGTGGGCGCTATCCAGCTGCCACTGGATTTGAACCGCCAAGCCCACGGGCTGCAGTTCCGCACTCAACCACTTACGCCACCAGGGCTCAGCCCCATGTTTGTGTTTTTAGTTTTGTGGGCATCACTGCCCCCTGATGGAAGTAGGAGATCCAGCCTTGCTCCTGGAGAGCTGCTGCAAGATATGAACCGCCAACCCTGTGGGCCATAGTCCCACACTCAGCCACCATGCCACCGGGGCTCAGCCCATGTTTGTGTTTAGAGTGTGGTTTGATGGAGGACAACGGGTTTGTGTGGGTAAGGGTGGAGGCAGAGTAAAGCAAAAAGAGCTAACTTTGGGGATTGTCTATTACAGAGAAAGAAATGAAAATCAGCATCAAGCAAGAGCCCATTGAGAAGAAAGAATACATTGTAGAAAGTGAGAAGGAAAAGCCCAAGAGTCGATCTAAGAAAACTACCAATGCTGTGAGTGAACAGCTCTCTTTCCTCCTTCCTTCCTGTCATTTCTTCCTTTAAGCACTTAGATGGTGATGTTGAGATTTTTATGTTTTAGGAAGATTACCATATTTTTAGGACCATAAGACAGATGCACCTGGATATAAGATGCACCCAGTTTTTAGAACAGGAAAGTAAGAAAAAAATCTAAATCAAATAGTACTGGTATATTAAAATATTTACTAAAACATGGCACAATATGATAATATTGTACAGGGTAAACTCAGCAGTGGGGTTATGAACCATCATCACTTTCATTAACAAATGAGAGGAGCTGTGTCGATCATGTACTCTGACTGACATTGAGACCCCAGGAGACAGGACTTCTCCTGAACACACAGCAATCCACAGCATACAAACAGCAGCAGACAGTAAGCAGCCACATGGAATCATGAATGTTCTTGGGTGCCACACTTTTGTACCACTTTTGCGAGGAGGAGGGGGATGGAGAAAGTTGTGTCCTATGGTCTGACCACTGCAGTGTAACTAGTGTCTGATGAGGACGCCCTTTAAGTGTGTTGACCAGAGTCCGTTTCTAGATGAGGAAACACCCTTGTGTTATCAGGAATGTAGTAAAATCTAGGAAGGACTGATAGCCCTTCTTCTGGAGGAATGTTTTCAGTTCATTATAGCACGCCTATGCATCGACTTGTTGATAAACCAACTAACCCATAGCTCAACGAGGCAGGGAGGCTGGAGTTAGCTGGGGCGAGGAAGGACAGTATAGAAATGGACCCTCGTGTATTGTCACAGACAAAAAAGTCCAGGGCAGTGCATTGTGAAGGATCGGGATGCTTTTCATTCCTGGTCTTTCTGAGGGCCAGAGGATGGTCACTTGACAAGAGTGCCCTTAATCTTAGAATTTGAAATTAGTAGTTACGAATCAAATGTTCTCTTGTGCCCACTTTCCCTGCCTAAAGTTCATTTCCGAGCCCAAAAATGACAATAAGATGTTAAAAAACAAAACAGCCTAACAGATTCCCTTGCCTTTATTTGCTGTAATAGATGTATTGTGGGCTTCATCGTTGCTTGGGAAATTTCAGAGTTATTGAACCTTTGACTAGAATTTAAAGGTTTATTTAATGTGGTTAATGGAATGCTTTTATTTTTGACCAAGCTGGCATTTCCCCCGGCTGTATCATTTCCTATAGTTTTTGGGTTCCCATTGTTACCTTAGTGTTCTATCTGAATGCTGCATGAGGGGCCCAGCAACTTTTGCTCAGATTCCAGCCAGGCCAGTGACAGAATGTTCTGTAGCTGCCCCCTGAGAGCAGAACTTAGACTCACTCTCTAGTTAATTGCTAACAACGTAGCTTTTCCAGAAGACTTTCTCTGCAGTACTGAAAGCTAGTATCTAAGTAGCACAATTGAGAGGAAGGAGAATTGGAGGTATTTGTAACATTGTGACATCTGTCTAAGGAGTTCCTTTGGGAACACAGGAGAGAGGCTAGATTGATTTCATTAGATCCAGCAACAACCCATGTGCTCTGTACCTGTTGCTGTTTCTGCAGGTGGATCTATACGTCTGCCTCCTATGTGGCAGTGGCAACGACGAGGATCGACTTCTCTTGTGCGATGGTTGTGATGACAGTTACCACACCTTCTGCTTAATCCCGCCTCTCCATGATGTCCCCAAGGGGGACTGGAGATGTCCTAAGTGCTTGGCTCAGGTAAGAATTTGTGGCAGGATCACATTACAGTACTGAGCTATTGTTAATAATTTTGTGGAGGTGAGGGTGCAGAAAGAATAGTCACCCACCTTTTTGTTCTATTTGTGTTTAGATTT
>PVJH01032895.1:0-22174 GCA_004026705.1 Nesogale talazaci | reverse complement strand
AAGATGGCAAATTAAAACATGTAAGTGCATTTCAAAGGTCTGCAATATCACTTTTACTAGAACTCCATTGACCAAAGTAAGTTATAGGGCAAGGTGCTGGGAAGACTCCACCTTTCATAAAATTAGCTGTGAAATAATTTATCCCCAACCAATTCCTATTTGCCAAGTCACACCTGTGATAACACTCTAACTGCCAAAGTGGGGAGTAGAAAAAGTATCTCCTCCTTTTTATGTTTGCAGGGAAATAAAAACCCTATCTTCCACCCCGATTCTCATCGTGACAAAACCCTCAGACAAAAACCCCCAATAAATGTACTCTCTCATTCCCTTCAGTGAGGCTCAAATAGATATTTGTGAAGTGAGGATTAAATCATATAAATAGTTGGAGGCTTAGATTCACAAGTCGATGAATAAAGTCGATGATATTATCATGTTTGTATCAGGCCCTGGCTCTATGTAAACAGAACCTTGAATCCATATGCTATTCCCTTTTCACTTTCATACCTCAAAAGATTTACTAAATGCAATAAATGTGCAATTTTAAAAAGGAGCACACTTTAATTTGAAGATGTCGTAACCATTAGACAACATTCTGGGGAAAAAAAAAGTTAGAATTCTTCAGAATTTTTCCTGAGAATTTTAGCAATGAATATACTGACTCATTTGTTGGAATAAATTCAGACATTTTGGATAAATCTACTCTAATGTTGTCTCTAGTCTCTAACTATCTGTAACGTTCTAAGATGTAACCTTCCAAAATGTCTTTGGGCAGGGCTCAGAGTCAATACTGGTAGCATGACTTGAAAAAGACAAGAATTAAAGAACATAAAGAACAAAAGATGGACTGGTACATGGGAAATCAGTCACTCCCCATTTCTCATTGAGGCATACTTAAGTCTGAAGAGGACTCTTGTCATCTGTTGCTCTCTCCGGTACAGGTCAATTATGACAACAATTTGGTTGCGAGCATAATTCCTTGGGACTCAGCTGCCTACCCAACTGTTACATAGATCATCTTCCTCCTTCTAGGGAACAGTCTTCCACGCGCAGCTGATGCATGCAGTTGCGGGTGATAACTTGCCAACCAAGATAATCCGATTCATTGCTTGGGGGACTTGAAATCTGGTTTGAAGAAACTGTTACACTTGGGTTAAGGCGCATTGATAAATACATCAGATAATTTTGGTGATGTAATCATGAAATCTCAAAAGAATACCAGTGACTTTCATATTTCTCATCCTTCCCTTTGCTTTTTGTTTCTGTTGTTCAAAACTACCCAATTATACAGATTAGAACGCTCCCAATGGAGCAGCACGATAATAGAGCCTTAGTTTATGTTCACCAGAGTAGACAGCAAAAGTTCACATTGTTGAGTGTTCCTTTTGATTATATGCTTCAGAATAGCTGACTAGAAAAGTGTTTCCCATTTAACAACTCAGTCAAAACACTTACTTAAGAATGCTTGCTCAATTACAGTTCATATCAACCCTAGAAGCCAGGGTCGAACTTGCACCTGTGAATTTCCAGCACTGTAACTCTTTATGGGATTAGAGAGTCTTATATTTCTCCCGCGTAGCTCACGGTTTCTATCTCGTGATTTTGCAGTTAGCCATCCAACTCCTAACATTTATGCCAGGGGCCACTCAATGAAGTGAAGCATCAGCTAAGTGATGCTCTTCCAAACACAAACTCTGCTGCCGCCAGGTCCATTCTGACCCACTCTTTACAGGAGCGAACACCCTCCCTTTTTCTTTTGGGGAGCAGAGAGTGGGCCTGAACAGCCGACTTGTGATTACCAACTCAATACAAAACTCACTACACCATCAGGACTAGAAAACTACACAAGAGCTGTAGTTCACGTTTCATCTAACTCTACTTGAAAAGTCATAATTATTTTTGTGTGTCAAGTGGTTGGTGTACCCACAAGCTTTTTCACAAGGAAAATTTTCTTGGAAGATTACTTGCCCTGTCCAGATGTTTCTAGATAAGTCTTAGGTCACCTTTGTGTAATGAGAAGCAAGATTGCTCGTATCCCTTCAAACTTGCTCTGACAATCCATTCGCACTCTTTGATATCACAGAATTACAGAAACCATTTTAAGCTACAGAACCAAGGGTTAGATTAAATAGGTAGTACTTTAGATCATAGAAATGGTTTAATCACTTGCTCTTTCATTCTCTACTCCTGGGTGTAACACCTGACTGAGGTCATCCCATAAGAGAAAACAGAAGGAGAGAAAGTTGTATGAAGTGTTTTTGAAGTTTGTCTAACTCAAAGAGTTTTATGAAGAATCTTAATCACAGTTAACCCCTGGCATGATTATTCACTACCTGTCGAGAACTGTGGTGGAGGCTTCCAATTCAATTGCTGATCTGTGGAAACTACTCAACCAAACCTATTAGCACAGTAATTATTTTGATTATAGAAGAGGAGCATGAAATACAGAGATGTTATGTCGTCTCTCCACGGTCAGATAAAGAACACATGTCATTGAATTGGACTGCAACCTCTGCCTACTAGCTATGTTGCCACTTGTGCTCTTCACTCTACATCCCTATTCCGCCTGTTTTCAAACTGCAGTCCTCAAAACCATAAAGAATCTTGAGGGCTGAGCCCCGGTGGCGTAGTGGTTGTGCGCGGGACTGCGGCCCACTGGGACGGAGGTTCAATTCCAGCAGTGGGGCTGGGCCTCCTACTCCCACCACCGGAGAGCAGTGATGCAAAAAAAAAAAAAAAAAAAAAAAAAAAAAAAAAAAAAAAAAAAAGGACCTTGAAATCACAAAAAGCAGTGTTCTCATTGGCACTATAATTAAATAAGGAATAGCGATTCCTTACATTATGTATTATACTTTATTTTGAGGGCACTTTCACACTAAGATGTCTAGAAACCAAAAATGTAGTCCCTTCTTCCCACTGTAACTGAGGCCTCAAAGTATTTCAGAGACAGCTACTTGGTCAACTTGAAACTACTATTATTCTGATTCTTTTCAATTTTACTTTCCATTGTGCTCATACCAGATTGCACTAATTCCATTTTCTAGAATGATTTCAGACTCAAGTTAGAGAAAATGTTATCCTTTATCTTTTATCAAAGAGTTCAAGAAGAAAGAAAATGTTTTGAAACTTATACAATTATTCGTAATTTAATATAATTTTAGACAGTTATAACATCTGTAAGAGCTCCCAATAAAATTACTAAGGAAATAAAACAAAGATAATACATTTCCCGGGACTGCAGCCCACAGGGCTGACAGTTCAAATCTAGCAGCAGCTCTCCAAGGAGCAAGGCTGGGCTTCCTAATCCTACCAGTGCAGTGAAGCCACACACACACACACACACACACACACACACAAAACACAGCCACAAAAGAAATACAATTCCCAATACAGCTAAATAATCCCAAGTCATCAAAAGATTCCAATAAGCTTTGACCAAAAACTTTGCACTGTGAATAGGGGTCTGGCTCTTTGTAAACATTTTTCTGAGCACGTCCTCTCGATGTGTTTTGTCTCACTCTCATGCCTTTTACCAAAGCACTAATGGCTACAGCAATTCCACACTTTTGCCTAGTCACATAGTTTAGAGCAAAGAAACTGTCTCTTACTTAGCTCCTAATAAAAAGGAGATAAAAACTTCTCCAGCAAAAAATTTCTCCACATTTCAGTATGGGTTTGGACTAAACCAATGACTATCAGATGGGGAAAAAGGTACTCTCTTTGGCCTAACTTGCTTTCCAGTGCAGCAGGGCGAGTTTCCCAAAGTATAACAAGATACATTTGCCAGAAGAAGAAGGCATCGATACTTGACATACAGTCATTTGATTCCACACAATCTAACAAAGTGAATACTCTTAGGGGAGAGGAAGATGCAGTGAATCAATTGGGATAATAGGAAAGCAATTTCTAGCAATAGCAAGAGTGACTAGACTGGCCCAATAACAAACTCTTGTTAGTCATGAGTGATCAACTGGATTCAGGTTGAGACAGGGTAGGAAGGTTAACAAAGAATATTTGTGTCTCCATAATATAAAATATTGACTAGCAAACTATTCCCTGCAGGCCAAATATGTTCTACTCCCTACTTCTTCACAACCCACAAGCTATGAACAGTTGATCTATTTTTAAGGAGAAAAGTCGAAACTCCTCAATGAGGTGGATAGACACAATGTCTAGCCCAGTGCGTTCCAATAGCAGCGATTGTAAGGATGGTGCAGGATTGGGCTATGTTAGATGCTGTTCATGCATAAAATGGCTTTGTGTCAGAAATGACTCAAAAGCACCTACCAACAAGAAAACAAATTGAAAGAGGAATATTTCATGGAATGTACAAGTATTATGAAATTCAAATTTCTGTGTTCATAAATAAACCTTAATCAGAACACAGTCATAGCATTCATTTTATGTATTGTCTGTGGCTGGTTTTGAAATGTTTACCACCTGACACTTACAGAGACGTTTCCCGCCGCATGGTAGAGGACAAGTCTCAAAGTGTGGTCCCTGAACTAACATATCTTACCATCTGGAAACCCATAAGACATGCTATTTGGGAACTCATTGATTCTGTTTCTATATATTCAAAGCCTTTAAATAAATAAAAAAAACTATGGTAGTTAAACTCAATAATCTGTGCTTCTCATCAACTCTGTAGATAATTGTGATGCAGGCCAACGTTGGAAAACCACTGATATAGAACAACATTAAGATGGAAAAGATTCAAAGTTGCAATACCAGAGAGAAGTGTGAGAGAAAAATTTGAAGTAAGGACTTTTTATAAGTTTTTAAAATCAGATACTATCTGGAAAGATGAGGATATACTGTTTAAACCCTTTAATCATTATTCCTGATCAGTACTGCTCTAACTTTTTCCATATGCACATGTTCCCAGAACAGATAGGCTCACTGATTTAGTGCTGCATTATTGTTTTAATTCAAACTTAAAATAAGGAACCTAGCCATGAAGAAAACCAGAAGGCTATAATCTCAGACCTTAAAGGAAAGAGTATCTGTCCTATGGAAGACGACAAATATGTCTGCTGAGAATGTTAATATTGTCTGAAGAGACGGGACTGTTATGTCTCAGGATGTACATGACTGTGACTTCATAGAATGTGGATTGTATTCCCAGATGGGAAAGCCAGGAAGCTCTAAGGAAAGAATGCAAAATTACGGATGTATGGATACCCACCTAAAAGGGTATAAGAGGAGGAGAGCAAGGCACTTAGTGTGTATAAAACATGCTTTAATTAACGAACTTACTAAATCCTCACAAAAAGTCCATGAGGAGACTTTTGTTATTCCCATTTTGTGTGTTGCTTCAAATATATTTCACACAGATGTGAGGGCGATCTGGCTGCGACATCCGTCACCCCATTGATTGCCAGGGTTGATGCAGCTGATCTGGCTGGCTGGGCGGGTGTCCCCTTCCTCCCTCACTGCTCCATGTGTGTCCCTCCCGAAGCTGCACACTCGGTTGACGAGGACAATCTTCCCCGATAGAAGGAGAACCGTCCTTCGGTCAAGGGTATACAAGTAGCTGTGCTCCCCTGCTAGAACCTCCAAACAAGTGTCAAATATATTTCACACATAGAATATTCAGTAAAGGTCAGTATTGATTTCTAAAGAATGAAGTCAGTAAGGCTATAATATGGTAATTGACTTTTAATAAAGTCATTGATCTAGGAACTGAGGGCAAGATAAACAAAATTTTGCTTTGTGCTGCTAAATTTCTAATCCTTCTCATTAAGTCTGTTGCGGGTGCAACTACAGGTGGAGAATGTCACACAGCAGGAATTAGGTATATGCAGAGTGATCGTTCATTCATGGGTTATCCTAAACATTAGGAAAAATACTCTCCCGGTACATAGCAGTTTCTCACCAAGAGGGAGAATAAGCTAGATTAATAACTTCTACAAATCCTTTATAGTATCTCATAAAACCCAAGGATACTATTCTTATAAATATGAACATATCTATAAATAACTTTGCTTATACATTCAGGAGGTAATAAGCTCCAGGTTAAAGACATCTAGTATGCATGACTGTGTGGGATTTCTTTAGATTCAAAAATTAATATGCTGGTATGATCTAATCATTTGAATGACTCTAAATGAGGCTGAGCTGAATGTCTGATCCCATAACTCACCTCCTGCACTGGGAGAACAGGACATGGTGACCTTGTTGGAGAATCATTGACATGTATATCTTCATGGGTCTAAGATCGCAGAGTTCTAGGATATTGGGTGGATCACAGCCGGACACATAAACATTATGACTCAGAGTTTTAGGATATTTTGCATTTCCAATTGAAACACTGTTGGCACAATGATAACAATGTGGCGAATAACTGAAGGTTGATGGCTTAAATCCACCAGCCACTCTATAGGAGAGAGATCAACTTCCATGGAGATTAATAGTCTTTGACCACCTATGAGGTACTTGAACAAATGGATTCAATGGGTGAACTTGTAGCTCATTTTAACATTTGTTTTTTCACTTCTCAAAAAAAAATGTGTGTAGTTATGGAGATAAAAAAATCACATTTAAGAAGACCAAAGAAGAATCGATGCGTTTGAGTTCTGGTGTTGGCGAATATTGAAAGTACCATGGACTGCTCAAAGGGCAAACAAATGTGTCTTGGAAGAAGTATGACCACAGTGCTCCTTAGAGACAAGAATGGCAAGACTTCGTCTCACATACTTTGGACATGTTGTCCGGAGTGACGAATCCCAGGAGAAGGAACTCATGCTTGGCAAAGTGGACGAGCAACAAAAGACAGGAAGTCCCTCAGGAAGTCCCTCAGGAAGTGGACTGACGCAGTGGCTGCAACTATGGGCTCAGGCATGAGAACCATTGGGAGATGGTGCAGGGACAGGCAGTGTTTCATTCTGTTGTGCATAGCGTTGCCGTGGGTCAGAGCCGACTCGCCGGTACCGTACAACAACAAAGTTGTACAGCTAATTAGTGCAATTGCTTTCAATAGATTGCACACCTCTAAACAGTTGACAAGGCAAAATATGTGTGATAGCTATACTTAAAACAATGATTGGAAATTAAAGAAGTTGCTGCGGCAGCTGAAGAGCTGCTGACACTGTCAATGTGCAATCAGACAATCCACGGGGCTTGGTCTCACGGTTTGGAGATCCAGGGTTATGGTTTCAGGAAACATGACAGTTACTTCCTCTAGCAAGCTGTCAAGAACCAAAGTTCCACCTCCTAGTTTTTGTATAATACCTGGGACCTGAAAACTTGCAAGTGGCCATCCAAGGTACAACAATTTGCCCCGAGCAAAAGAAGGAGAAGAGGCAAAACTAGGAGGAGAAGATGTTGGAAACTTCCTCCATGAACGAATGTCTCTTCTGACAGTGTAGAACTGGCTGGTGCCCTCATACAATGCAGGAAGGTTTCCATGAACGTTGCTCTAGAAGAATCCTGATCCACTTGGGAAAATACAGATCTGAATTTCAGATTTTCCTAGGATCTAGACTTTCTGGAGCTCTGGAGTCTAGGATTCCCCAAAACTATTACCCTGGTTAGGCCTGAAACCAAAAACAATCTCCAGAGTCTTCTTTAAACCAAACAATAGCTTAGTTTTCCAGTGAAACTTTGTCGGCCTTTTGGATTATCCACTTTTAAAATCTATCTGTATGATATCAAACTGAGAGCAGTGACTTAAAGGTTGAGATAGGAGCCTTGGGAAGCAGTGAGTTTATATTAGTCGGAGAAGGGATCGCTCAGAAAAGGCAGGTGGTAATGGCAGCAGAACTTGAGATGTGCAGTCAGTGTCATGGAACTGTGTGTGTAGAAACGGTTGAACTGGCATATGTCTTGCTGTGTATTTTTCAACAACAATAAAATGCATGAAATGAAAGGGATCTTGCATTAAAATGAATTCATTGAGCTTTCAGGCACGTGCTAATATACTATTAGACTTTTTAGTATTACAGCTTCACAAGGTGCATGTTGTAACTTTTACTGGTCCTATCTTGTAGCCCTTTAAATTCTCAAACTTACATTCCTTTTGTACTGTGCCAAAGCGTAATCTTGGCTCATCAAATCCCCTTCAGATGAGGTGAAGGGAAAAAAGACATTCTGCAAACTGACAATGATATTCAAAAGGATTTGGTTTCTTTAGGGATGAATGACTTTCCTGCACTTGCTTGTGCTAATTACCTCGGAATCGAACTGCTTTGCTTTCTGAAGGAGTGTTTTTATGTTGTTGTCATGGTTTTTGCTTAGTCTTCATTTTCCACACTAGAAGCTTCTCTTTAGAAATATTCTAAAAGAAAAACTTTAAAGGTAGTGAAATACATAAAACCCAATGGGGCAATAAATGGGTTACTTACACATGACACCATTTATAAATGAAGGTTCGCTTTCTTTTAATTCTACTTCCTCCTAATGACTGCAGTAACTGAAGTGTTGGATTTTGCTAAAGAGAACTCAAGTGAATGTTGAAGATTAAAGCTGCTAAGGCTATTCATACCTGTTGAAATGAGGGGAGTCTCTTCCCCTTTGTCGCTGACAAACAGGCCCGTAATGAGCACATTTGGTAGCTGGAAGGGGGAAAAAAAGAAGATGAAACAAACAAAAAAATCTTTTGAAGAGTAGGAAAAAAGGAAAAATCCCACTAATATAGTGGGACCTCTTAAATTGTTTTCCAAGAGATAGGGGGAAAAAACACACTACTTAAAGGTTACACTGGCTTATTGAATAGTTGAGCTTTGAGGAGATAAATACAGTGCATGGGAATATAAAAATGTCTACTATAGAGAACGTTCATGCAACAAATGAGGAGACCATTCCTGATATGTAAATAACTGATAGCTGATATTCCTTTTTTACCACAAATATTCCCTTTCAGATATTTCAAGTGAAGGAACTCCTTATTAATTGGATAAAGCATATCTTAGAACTTCTAAGAAACTAAGACCACACAGTGCATTAAACTCTTTGATCTCTTGGAACAATATTTATGCAGAATTAAAAAAATATATTGACTACCAGAACATTATCATCTATTTTAAATACTAAATGGCTAACCTCTTTAGCATTCCAAACTTTGCTCAATGTCCATTAAATGGCCATTTTTATTTCAACTTCAAAGCAAAACAAGACCCAGAACTCTAATTGTAATATAATTTGCTCTCGAATGCAGAGGTGATGTTAGATGAATATTGCCAGACAACTCGTGAGGCAAGGGAAAGAACGGGGGAGGTTTTAACCCTTAGACTGACTACATGCCCAACCTCAGATTGCCACAAACAGAAAGGGGCCAGGTAATTTTTTAGAATAAGACTGTCAACTTTTTTAAAAGAGAGAAAAAACAGTGCTGAAATACTGCCATGAGAAGGATTTATTGTAGAAATCGCAGATCTGATCCAGAGGAGATCGTGGGCGAAAGAACAGAGGTGATCAGAAGGAACTTTTATATGGGGGTATTTGGAGAGCCCTGGTAGTATAATGGGCTCATAAAGGAAAAACTGGCAGGTAGTCAGAGCCCGCCATTTGAGTCACTAGAGAATGAGAAGACAGACTGCTTTTATCATGATTACTGCTCCACCCCCAAACTAAACCCTCTGCCACTGAATTTCTGAGACTATGTTTTTAAGCCTCATTTGTCTTTCCTGTAGCTGCTGCCAAGCAAGAACCACTGACTTTTAGGTTTGCGGTTGAGGAGTTTAATTACTGCTGAAAAAAGAGACTACCTTCAATATTCTAACCCTGGACAGCCTTAGGGATAGTTTTAGTTTGTCCCATTGGTAAGATGACCAGACGTCCCGCTTTTTAACAATTTAACAACATCTTGCAGCATTTCAAAAGTAAAATAAATATATTATAATACTATTTTTGTGTTCTCTGAAAATTTTTCTTGCTCCATATAGACCAAAGTTTTCATCCAGAAGCCCCACCACCCCATCAATGGGGTCCCGCTTAAAATCTGGTCACTTTATTGGGCTATTATGAGTTTGAGTTAACTCAATATCTATGACTTTGTTTTGTTTTGTTTTAGAAAGGATTGAGGTGACTTCCATACAGTTCTGAGACACCCAATGTTTCATCACCCTGATCTTCTATATCCACCCCAATCCATTGATTGTCTTAGATTTTAGATAATAGTGTCCATTCGGCTTAAAGCAACCACAGTGAGATCTGTCAGGAAGTGGTGAACAATTATTTCTGAAATTGCAAACCCAGTGGAACTCTCCACCCCATTTCCATGGAGCCAATTCTGCCTCCCAGCAGCCCTGGTTGGACTCATAGCTCAGGGTGGAACAGTCCCTGTGGGTGTCCGAGACCACAACTCCCTATGGAAAGCGAGAACCTCATCTTTCCCTGATGAACAGTTGGTGCTTTTGAACTTTGCACCTTGTAGGCAGCAGCCTGGCATGTAATCGCTGTGCTACCTATGAATGAACCTCCAGAATCCATATATTTACAGTTTAGATTCTGCAGAGAAATCTCTATAGAAGCAAGTGTTCTCCACCATGTTCTGCTTACTTGAATGTGTTGGTTTATAGCTTTAATCTCACTACAGGCTTTCCAGTTGTGTGAATGAATCATGCCCTCTATCTTCTTACTTGCTAAAGGATCCATTCTTCAAAACTGCTAATGGTGCAGGCCACTTCACAGCGATAGTCTGCTAAAGCAGGCCGTGTGCTTGCATAGTCCCCGCCATCACCAGTTGCCCTCTCTCTGCCATGTGGCCGAGTACCCAGGGACAGGAGCTACTGCCCGGTTGAGAGGAGTATCAAACACTGGCACTTGGCAGAGCTCTCCCCTCCCACAGCTGCTGAGTGTTAAATTAGGACTGATGTGTTTCACACCATGCACCACAGGCTGGCCTTACAGTCCTCTCATTTTTAGCAGTGAACTTTGGCTTCACAGCTGAACAAAGGAGGCAAACTGAGATGGCTTCTGCTCTAGGCCGAGCAGTTAATGTGTCATCCTGTTTAGATCCTGACATGTAATGGGCACATTTCTCCTTCCTTCTGTGCAAAAAACCTTGCTTACACACTCCCTCAGCGAGGCAAGTGCGATGGCTTTGGAAGATGGTGGTTTTTGCTGGATACCTGAGATGATCAAATTGGGCTTCTGAGGCTAAGCCACCGCACTTCAGTAGCCGTTAGCAAAGCCACGAGAGCCGCTTTCATGACGCTGGGGAAGGATGGTCTCAGTGAGAAGTTCAAGGGGAGAAGGGCGAGACAGCTTTTCTTTCATCTGCTTCAAGGAAAGAGCCATATGTCCAAGACACGACACCACAGCCATGAGTAACAAAAGAAGAAGAAAAGAACCCGTGAGATTGAACTTGATTAAAAAACAAAACAAACAACAGTGTATGTACCAGAAGACACCATGAGGAAGATGAAAAGACGGGATTCAGATTGGGAAAAATTTTTTTTTTATATTCATAGCCCTGGTGGTGCAGCGCTGACACCCATTGGGCTAATAACCCAAAGTCAGCAGTTGGGACCTTCTGTGCCTGAAAGAAGGGACTTTAGCCTCCTGTGCAGAGTTACAGTCTGGGACGCTCACAGGAGTAGTTCGACCCTGCCTCATAGGGTCACTCCGCGTCGCCATCAACCGACTCGGTGGCAGTGAGTAATCTCCAGAATTTGCAAAGAACTCCAACACTCAATTATAATAATAATAATAACATCTCTTCAAAGAAACTATACAAACGGCCAAAACACACATGAAAAGACACTCAGCATCAATAGCCGTTAGGAGAATATACATTAAAGCCACAATGTTAAACCACTTTATGGTCCCCCTATGATTACTATTATAAATAGGTAAATATATAAAACAAAAATAACAGTATTGTCGAGGATGCGGAGGGCTTGGAACCTTCTTACATTGCCAGTGGGAATGGTATACAGTACAACCACTGTAAACAGTTGGCAGCTCTTCACAATGAAAATATTTCATGTGGTTTTTCTTTCTTCTTGAGATAATATACTCACAGAAGCATATCTAAAACCACCGAAAAAGAAAAACCTCCCCCATCTCTATACCAGTTGAAATCCATTCTTCTTCACTCTTCTTCGAAGAAATCTCTTTTGTTCATTGTTCATTTTAGTGGTCTGATAGCCTTTTATAGTTCAAATCATTTGTCAATGTTTCAATTTCTTTAACATTGCTTTAATAGGAATCTTGCCTTTGAATATATGCTTTCTAAAAGTGTTCTAAGTGAATTTTTTTAAAGTCACATCTCCACATCAAAGACAAATCCATAACAAAGCCAATTTTAGATGGCTACTCAATAATACTGACACATATTTATTATGGATTAAATATTATTACAATTTCTTCAAGAAGCAGTTCTCCAGCATTCATTATTACGTGTAATCTTCAAGAAAGTAAGATGGGAGTGTGTGTGGGGGGATATCAATAAAGCTTCTTGTCAATGCAAGTGTTATTTCATGGTGGAAAAGTCATCTTTTGAAAATACATTTACATAGCACAATTCCAGCTATTTGGGCCTAGGGGTTGCCTGGAAACTCACAACTGAGCCTAATACTTTCTGGCAGGAACTTGATTTGGGGGAGATTCTTTAATTCTTTCAAGCTCTCAGGATTTATTTTAAAACATACATTAAATAAACAAGGTGAGTCGCATTATAGTATATAATGGTGTTGTCAAGGTATTACTTTACTGTTTTTGTTGTTAGTATTAAGTATTTAAAATCAATGTTGTACTCAGAGCACATCTCAATGCGGTCCTCTGCCTCTCAGTCTCTTGGTGTTGCTATCGAGTGGCAGGAGTTCAGTCCAACTCAGCCCCCTACTTATGTACAGCAGACTGAAGGACCGCCAAGTCCCACACCATCCTCAAAGTTGTTCTTTTTTTACCTACTTAACTTCAATTTAATAGGAAATGGAAGTGTAATATTGCATACTCTTAAAATTTTAATATTTATTGCTATAATATTATAATAGGCTAATTTAACAGTTTGTACTTTTATTAAAATCATTTTATTGGGGGCTTATACATCGTTTTTCACAATACATAAATAAATATACTGTGCCAAACACCTTCGCATATCCACTGCTATTATCATTCTCCAAACATCCGCCTTTCCCCTTGAGCCCTCGATATCGGCTTTCCATCCTTTCCCCTCTTCCCCTGCTCTCCCTTCCCCACCAACCCTCAATACTTTATAAATTATTAATGTTCTGTCATATCTTACACTGTCTGAACCTCTCCCTCAGCCCACTCCTTTACTGTCTGTCCTTCAAATGGGAGCTTATGTGTCTCTTCTTGCAGTTAGTTCCGTCTCTCTACCCCACCTTCTCGCCACCCATCCAGCAGCTCCAATCTCACCACTGGCCCAAAGGAGTTCATCCTTCTTGGTTTCCTTACATGAAACCTCAAAATTGTTCTTATGTTTGAGCCCATTTAATGGGCAAACACTGTGTCAATCCACAAGGTCTTCCTCTCTTTTGCTCCTTGAGTTTGGTGGGGTTCTTCTTCTTCTTAATTTTTTTAAAGTTCATATTATTGGGGCTCTTATAGCTCTTATAACAATCCATACATCAATTGGATCAAGCTCATCTGTGCATATGTTGTCTTCATTGCTTTCTAAATATTTATTTTCTATTTGAGCCCTTGATGTCAACTCCTCTTTTAATCCCTCCTTCCCTGCCCACCCACCCTCATGAACCATTGATAAATTACAAATTATTATTAGTTTCATATCTTACACAGACCTCTGTTTCCCTTCATCTATGCTTCTATTGTTCCTCCCCCTCAAAGGGGGGAGGGGGAGTTAAGGCAGAGTTCTTTTTATTTGTTTGTTTGTTTTGTGTTTTTTTTTTTTTAATGTGTGTGTGTGGTATCATTGCCCTGATGGGAGTAGGAGGCCCAGTCTGCTCCTGGACAGTTGCTGCTTGATTTGGACCATCAACTGATGGACTGCAGTCCCGCACACAACCACTATGCCACCGGGGCTCAGCCAAGACAAGTTCTTTAGAAAGCAAAGCCAGCACACTTATGAATATATATATCGAAAAGAAATACAACAGCAAATTAGTCGACACAGCAAAGCAGAGCGCTCAGTCCAACTCACTTTGCTCTCAGTTAATATACTGAAGGTCCTTCCAATTCACGCCAGCCGCTAGTCTGAGGTCGAGGAAGCAGGTCGCAGTGGAGCCTCCAGGTGTGCAGATGCAAAGTGGCTGACAGAAGGTGCGACATCTGGCATGGTGAGAAGAGGAGCAGAGCCGTCTCACAGGTAGCAGACATGGCAAAGTGGGGCAGCGCTGAGGCGTGGAACAGCGAGGCACCGCCACGGGCTCCAGCACCGTTGTACAGCATGTGTGGAAATGCAGGACAGCTAATTCAGGTAGACTACTAGGTCTGACTACTAGATAGAAAAAGAAAAGGACCCGCCTCAAAGAGCCATTTATCTTGGCAGCACCTCCAAAAGAGGTCATCAAGCTGTGACTTGATTGACAGGATAAATTCTGCCTACATGTTCCTGCAGGTGCTATTTTGGCACACACACACAAAAACCTAACTAGCACTCTGCCCCTCTACTTTATCATGCATGGTGTCCTTCTCCAGGAACTAATTTCTACTAAGAACATACAATGTCTAAAGTATGTCAGATGAAGTCTTCTCATCTTTGTCTCAAAGGAGCATTCTGGCTGTACATATTTCAATACATATTTTTTGCACTTTAAGAAGTCCATAATGCTTCAAATATTCTTTGGTAGCACCATCATTCAAATGCATTGACACTTCTTTGATCTTCCTTATCCACTGTCCAACTTTTATGCATATGAAGTGATTGAAAACACTATGGTTTGAGTCAGGTGCAACTTAGTTCTCAAAGTAATATCCTTGCTCTTCAATATTTCAAACAGGTCCTGTGTAGCAAGTTTACCTAATGCAAACGTATTTTGATCTCATGACTGCTGCCTCTGTGAAATTTGATTGTGGATTCAAGCAAGATAAAAATTTTAAAGTTCAAACTTTTCTGCATTTATCGTGATGGTACCTATTGGTGCATGTGTGTGAATCTTTTTCTTCTTTCTATGAGTTGTAATACATTAGGAAGGCTGAAATCCTTGTTCTCTATCAGTAAGAGCTTCAGGTCCTCCTCACTTTCAACAAGCAAGATTGTATTATCTGTATATCACCCATTGTTAATAAGTTTTTCTCAAATGTTGATGCCTATGTTATACAGGGTTCTCTCTAGAAACAAAACGAGGACACTCATGATTTTTTATAGATATAGATAGATAATATAAGAAATAAACAATCTGTAGAACAGTACAAATGGCTCAGGGTAATTCACTTCTGTGAAACAACTAATACACTGGCAGACCTTCAATTCTTGAGGGCCACCAGGTAGTCCTCTGTAGAGCAATTCAGGCTATCCCACCACAGGCAGCAAACAGCAAGACAGGTCACCAACAGTCAGCCAGATGACAGAGTCCAACAGTCCCCAGCTCAAGCAATATGTTTTTCAGTAGCATGGCAAAGCAGATCTTGAAGGACCCTCCAATTACAGTCACACAGCCCACAGGTTAGGTGTCCCACAAGTAGTGTAACTTGCGAATTGAGGCAGAGAACAAGCTAAGGCAGCTGCACACTGATCTGATCATCAAAGAACAAGAGACAAGAAAGTCAAGGCTCACCGAGCCATTGATCCCTCCACCCATCCATCAAACCCACATGTATTCATTGGCCAGATTGGCACAATAAACCTATCCATCTCAGTGCCATATTCTCCTTCATGTAGACCAGTTTCTCTGATTGAATAAGTATGGTGAAAGGATGCAACCCCAAGGTACACCTTTGATGATTTTATACCATGCAGTGTGCTCTTATTCTGTTTACAAAACTGACAACTGTCTTTTGACTTGTGTATGGGTTCCACTTAAGCTCAAGGAAGTGTTCTGGGTTTCCCAGTCTTATCAAAGCTGCCCATACTTTATTATGGTACGCACAATCGAGTGTCTCAGTGTTTATGATCAACAAAACACAAGCAAACATCTTTCTAATATTCTCTGCTCTCTGCCAAAATCCATCTGGCATCAGCAACAATCCTTAATCCACAATCCTTAATCCACATCCTCTTCTGAAGCTGACCTGAACCTTTAGTAGCTCCCTGTCCACATACTGCTGCAACTGTTGTTGGATCATCCTCAGCAAAATTGTATTTCCATATGACATTAATGATACTGTTCTATAATTTGAGCATCATTTGGGGTCACCTATCTTTGTAATGGGTGCAAAAAGGGATCCCTTCCTATCACTTGGCCAAGTAGCTTTCTTCCAAATTTCCTGGCATTGATGAATGAGTGACTCCAGTGCTTTGTTGGTGTATTGAAACATTTTAGTTGGTATTCTATCAATTCTTGTAGCCTTAGTTTTGGCCAATGCAGTTAGCACAGCTTGAACCTGTTCCTTTAGCACCATAGGTTCTTGCTTGTACGCTGTTTCTTGAGATGATTGGATGTTGGTTAATTCTTGTTAGTACAGTTATACTGTCTGTTCTTTCTAGTTTCTTTTGATACTTCCTGAGTTGTTTGATATTTTACTCATAACATTTTTCAAGATTGCAATTTGCAGCTTGGGTCATTCTTCAGTTCTTTCTTGGTAATCGTATAAAAGTAGCACTGTGGAAGGAACTAATGTATTTCTAAACCATGAGCAGCTTTGCATCCTTGCTTTTAACTAGACCTTTTTGTAAATATTTTATCTGTAAACTGTCTCTTTGCTGCATTGGACCATCCAACCATCCATTTCTTCACCATTAGTGATTAATTACCTTTTTAAAGTAGTAGATGATATTGCACCCTAGAAAAATAAAAAATTGATTTTAAAAAATCATTTTATTGGGGGTGCTTACAACTCTTATCACACTCATATATACATCCATTGTGTCAAGCAGATTTGTATTTGTTGCCATCAACATTCTGAAACATTTGCTTTCTACTTGAGCCCTTGGTATCAGCTCATTTTCCCTCCCTCCCTATTCCCCCCTCCCTCATGAACCCTTGATAATTCAAAAATTATTATTTTTGTCATATCTTACACCATGCGATATCTCCTTTTACCACTTTACCTTTACCCTTTACCTTTACCACTTCTCCGCTGTCCATCCCCAAGGGAGAAGGTTATATATAGATCCTTGGAATCAGTTCCCCCTTATTGTCTCACCTTCCCTACATCCTCCCAGTATAGCCACTCTCAGCACTGATCCTGAAGGGATCATGTGTCCTGGAATCCCTATGTTTCCATATCCTCTAGTCTAGCCAGATTTATAAGGTAAACTTGGGACAATGATAGTGGGGGAGGAGGAAACATTTAAGAACTAGTGGAACGTTGTATGTTTCCTCATTGCTACACTGCACCCTGATAGGCGTGTCTCCTTCCTGAGACACTTCTGTAAGGGGATGTCCAGTATTCAACAGATGGGCTTTGGGTCCCCAGTCTGCACTCCCCCTCATTCACAATGATGTGACTTTTTGTTCTTTGGTACCTGGCACCTGATCTCTTCAATACCTGGTGATCACACAGACGGGTGTGCTTCTTCCATGTGGACTTTGTTGCTTCTGTGCTAGATGGCCACTTGTTTACCTTCAAGCCTTTAAGACTCTAGACGCTATAACTCTTATTAGCCAGGCACCATCAGCTTTCTTCACCACTTTTGCTTATGCACCCTTTGTCTTCAGCAATCATATCAGGACAGTGAACATCATGGACTGCCAGTCTAATAGAGCAAAGTGTTCTTGTATTAAGAGGGTATTTGTATAAAGGTCCAATGTCCATCTGCTACCTTAATACTAAATCTATAAATACATGTACGTAGATCTATTTGACCATCATCATATATAAATATATTTACATATGGACATGCCTGTATTTAGACCTCAATAAATGCCCTTTGCCTCCTACTTCTTTCCTGTATTTCCTTTTACTTTCTTCTTATTCCACTATCATGCTCGGACTTCATTTGGGTTTCAGTAATTTCTCTCAGTTACAATGACCTTGATCAAGCCCTACTAGTACTTTCACCTATCCTTGCCACTGATTTTGGATCACTTGTTCCCTTGTCCCTGGGTTGGTTAACACCACTTCCTTTGCCCTACTTCCCCCTCTCCCATTCCCTCCCTACCTTGAGCATCAGTCCCTAATTTTCTCCTGCAGATTGTTTATTCAGCCTATCTTATCTTGATAGGCCTGCAGAGATAATGATATGCACATAAAAACAAGATGGAGCAAAAGAAAGCAACAAAAGAAAACAAAACAATGGCAACAGCAAAAAAAAAATGACAAAAGAAAAGAAAAGGCTGGAAATAGTTCGAGGTCTGCTTGTTGACCTTTAGGAGTGTTTTCTTGTTGAAACTGATGAGGTACAATGCTCTATCCCTAAAGTGTATTTTTGGTACTCCCTCCCTCTGCTCTCCTTGCTGTGTTCTGTTGCACGCCCTTAGTGTTTTGCTTCATTGTGGTGGGGTCAGATTGGGTGCAATCCCACACTGTGTCTCTACTGTTGTCCCCTGTAAGGCTGTGAGTCACTGCAGGGTGGCATGTCTCACATTGGGACCAGCCTTATGGTCCCTGTGAATTGGCTGTTTTGAAAGGACATATCATCATCAAAACTTGGTGGAGCAGGATGTGCTCCACTCTCTTCCTCCCCTTTCCCTTGCTCCCACTTTCATCTGGGTATGGTAGGTCAGTTTCTCTCACCCATGAGAAGATCTACTGTTCTTCTCTGCGGTACACACTTCCAGACTGGTTCTGCTTGGGGCAGTCACATAGTCCAGTTTTTTCATGAATTTCTCCACATGTTACATTGCCTCCTGGTTTGGTGGGTCATGTTGGACTCTGTATGCACACTCTAAATCTATGAAATAAACACTTGATTTTCTACTTACTGGATGGATTACTGAGGCAATTTTAGAAGTATTGCTAGTAGGATGGCAGTTCATGCATGCATGAGTTTATTTTAAACAAAACATGTTTAGACATTTCTCCACAATCAATGGATGGCAGCTGGCAAGGTCTCTCAGAAATACATTTTTTTAAGTTTCCTCAGGATGCCTTCAAGAAAATGTCCAATCAATATGAGGTCACCCATCTCCACCTGAGAACAGAATCGTCCAGTTACCACTGCCAACTACCCTGAAAGAGATGATATTAGATACAGAGTGGGGGGAAACTGTGGACCCAACTAAAAGTCATGAAAGACTTACAATCCAGGTTTAGAGGTGGAGCTCTGGAATTCTGACCTTAAGTAATTCTTCAAGTCTGGTAGTGAATCCTCACCCCCCATGGCTCAATTTTCAGCCAAATAATAGGTCAAATAGCCAAATAATAACAGTGAGAGATGAACACTTCAGAACAGTCGACAATGTGTGATCAAATGGGTTATTGAAGGAGAAAGCTCAGCCTCATTAGAAAGGAAGAAGGAATGAGAAAAAATAAAAAGATTAAAAAAAAAAGGATCCAATCAAGTCAGGGTATTTTGAGGAAAGGTACAGAACCTGTTCAGTTCAAAGTCAGTTAAGAAGGCCGTGGTGTTTACTTTTGGTACCCCAAAGGTATAATCTTGATAGGTTTTCTCAGAGATCTCTGGAGGATCAAGACAGTTGATTATGAAAAATGTTTAAGAAAATAGAAGACTTTGCTGGTGAGTAAAAGACCAGACCAGAAAATTTGCTCCCAGAAATTGTTTTCTATCACAACTGTTTGCCTGCCTATTCCTTCTTTATGGGTAGCAAGAATTTCTGTGGGAACCCTTACCTCATATACCCTACACCCCTAATTTTGCCCCTTCAAGCTTTTACATATTTTTACATTTTTTTATATAACTCATATATCATAAAATTTAACAGTTCAGTCATAATAAGAGCTGTGTAATCATCACCATATTCGATTTTAGAGCATTTTATTCTTTCTTATAACTCCCCATTTCCCCCCAAGCTCCCCTACAATGCCCTTAAATAATTTTTAATTCAGTTACTATCTCTATAGCTTTTCTTACCCTAGATTTCGTATGAAGAAAGTCGGACAATACAAAACTAAGAAACAAACCAAAAACCTGAACAATGACAAAACAAAACAGAGAATGACATCAATTGTATTGCAAAGAAACTCAACTATTAAAAACTGAAGCAACTTTAAAATGGCTTAACTGGTTTCAATGATAAGGAACTGATATTGACCTAACTACATCTGCCATAACCAACTTGACAATGCTCTGATAGCAAGGCTACTCATATTCTTGAACTATAGTCAGAGAAACTTCACCAGAGGTTTAATCATGTGGGGAACCTACTGTTTGGGCCAGGGTTGAATCAGGCAGACCCCTGGACCAGGCCATCCAGCAGATCAGCCATCCCCTGGCACCCCTTTACATCAGCCTCACAAGAAGATGAACAGCCTGATGAACCTTGTAATCCTTGCCTCTGGCATTTCGCCAAGCTTATCTTCCCGAAAGGCACAGGCCCCTCAGAGCTTATCTCTCAGGGTCGGGTCTGTACAGCCTTTTCCCTCAATGTTCCACGAGGTGGATCTACAAAAGACAAGATGTACTCACAAACCATATCCTGACTCAGATCCTGCAACTGGAACATCACAAAGCCTCCTTCCTTCCCCTTATCGGTACATACGTCCTTGATTCAAGCCCTACATATGTCCTGCTGCATCACTGCTAGACACGACTTCCCTGGCCTAACTCTTGGGCCTCAGAACAGCCCAGGAACTCAAGATGCTCCTGTCTCCCTTTCTCTGTTGTCCATTCCCTTCCCCAAATTCCTTCCCTACCTCTAACAAAGTCTATATTTTCCTTTCATCCCTTACTGAACTCTATCTCCCTCCTGCGGCTCCGTCTCAAACTCTCACCCACAAATGTATTTTAAACTTCCACTTTCATCCATAACCTTCTTAGACTTTTAAAAATGATTTTATAGCATTTTTATTTACATACATTCCTATTATACTTAGGATATTATCCAATATTACTTTATTGTTTTTGTTCCTTAATTTGCAGTTTTACCTTTGGAGTACTTTTAACATTGTTTTCTGAATTTTGTCATACAGTCATTGATGTAGTCTTTTTGAATTATTTTCTTTATATGTGCCTTATTTATTATTATTGTTTTCTGTTACTTGAGTGGTTTGTTGTTCTTTTTATCATTTCCTTATATTCTGGCAGTACAAGATACTCCAAACTCACCATGTGTATGAATGATCTTCACAAAGTTTGTTTTTGAAAATTGAATTGAGAGATAAAGGATTTTTTTCTATGAACTTTTTTTACAAATCCCTCCTAAATTTTCCATCACAATGCTAGAGCCAACTATTTCTTCAAAGTTCCCACTCTCCTTTTATTGGAGTGATATAAGTACAGCAAATAGGTGTTATATACTTAACTTTCTTATAGAACATCGCTGTTACTTTTTAGTCTTAATTGCTTCAAAAATTTAACAGCATGTACTATCTTGAACATTTCTAATGAACATATTGACACATGGTAAAAGTTGAAGAACATCTGGTGTCTCCAACCTGGCATAATATAACAAGGTAATCTTGTCACTATAATCTATCTATATATATATATACACACACACATATATACATATATATATATTTCCAAATTAGGTAATATAAGACTTCTCACAATGCTTTGGGGGATCAAATAGATATAGCAACCAATTAGAATTTTTTATTATCTTGTATTAATGCAGTCTGATTGAAATTTGCCACAGTGTAGTGGAAAATAAAATGTTTTTCCCCCGAGGAAGATGAAGAGTTATTATCAAACTGAAAATTTACTAAAGTTATGGCATTATATTTTATGTGTACTCACTATAGTCTAAGTTGTTTAAAGAGCTGCTTTAAGTGCAATGGCTAGTATGTAAATTGATAAACAATTATTTTCTAAGTATTACTACCTGACTTTATTATACATATTTAGTTTTATATTATTCATATAATCAGAAGTCAATTAAAATTTTTTTTTTGCCTTAAAACGATAATAGCTTATGCTGAATTAAAAAATAGCAAGACCTTTTTAAAAAAGGTCTTGGACCTAGTCAATTATCAAATTCCTTATGCTACCTCTCCCTTTACTGCCCCAGTCCTTGTGCCATAAAAGGCTCAAAACCTTGAAACTTTGCTGTCTTCAAAGTCATAGAGTGATCATTGCTAAGGC
>PVJH01032894.1:0-22153 GCA_004026705.1 Nesogale talazaci | reverse complement strand
GGTTCGCAGAATTGTGTCTAATATGTAGTCTCAGTGTACCAATAACATTTGCTTGAAATTTACCTGAAAATTTGCATTTCTTCAAAACAAGGGTAGTTAGAATATTAATGGGCAGAAGACAGTGGAGGAAGTTAACAAATCTATGCAACAGAGTCTCCTCACCTAATATTATCACTGAATAATTTTTTGAAGAATATAGAAATATGTACACATTCCACACATCCTTTATAAGATTTAGCATAATTATAATGATGAAGATTCAAAGAGCATCAACATTAATAATTGCAACTCAATGCCAAAAGATAAACAAAAAAATCACTAGTTTAACAAAATAGTGATGAATAGAGACAAGTTTATAGTCATCAGGAGTTTGGTTTTGCTTGTATCAATCGAGTAACAGACAAGCAATAGTCCAGAATTCAAATGGTATTACACTCCACATTATGTGCTGCATAAGTCCGCTTTATGATGTTGAAGAGTATGCATGTCACTTTGAAGGTTAAGGTGCATTTACCTACTCTCCCAAAATGAATCCACTGCCATCCAGGAGACGTTGACTCATCGCAATCTTATGTACGGTTTCCATGACAGCAAATCCTCATGGGAGTAAAGAGCCTCCTCCTTGTCGCACATAGCTGCTGATGGCTGGGATTTCTCTCCTGGGGGTCAGCAATCCAACGAGTACTCCACACCACCACCAGGGCTTCTCATGCGTGAACCAGGCTATGGCATATTTAATGTCATAGGCATATGGTACATGACTTGGTGGCATAAGGGTTGAGATGGACTAAGATCTGCACGATTGGCAGTTGAAAACCACCAGTGATTACACAGGAGAAGAAAGGGCTTTCACCCCTGGGAAACAGCTGTGGTCTCAGAGAGACTCCCAGGGGGAGTTCAATCCTCTCCTGGAGGGTTTCCATGAGTCAATATTTGCACAATGGCAGTGAACTTGGTGAGCAGATGCATAGGAGAGCTGGGCAATGAATAGGGAAGACCGAAGAACTGATAAACTTCAAATAGAGTGTTGGAAAGGAAAATTAAAAATACAGTGGACTGTCAAACAAGCAGCTCATTCCTGATGGAAAGCCAGAATGTCCCTTATGAAGACTGCTGACAAAAATTATGCACTCACTACTTCTTAATTTAAAGAAGTGAAGAAAAAGGAAGCTTCAAATTTCAATCTTAAAAGGTGCTGGATGCAAATCAAATTACATATTTATCAGACAATATTTCCTTTACATGCTTTGAACGTGTTATTAGGAGAAACTTGTCTCTGGGGACCAACATTATACTTGCTAAAATAGAGGATCATGAAAATAGTTGGTTGCGACAAAATGTGAGAGTAGGTTTATTGTGCCAACCTGGACAATTGGAACATGTGGGGTTAATTAGGTCGCACTTTGATCAGAAAGCAATGAGATCAACGTGTATGCAAGGCCACTCCCTAGTTTTCTTGTTCTCTGGTGATCAGAGCAGTGTGATGCTGCTTTGGATAGTTCTCTGCCTCAAACTCTGTGCTATGTTGCCCCGGCTATGAGCCACGTCTCCTGGCTCTAGGTCTTGGAGCTCAGTGTGTTTTCCCACACTGCTGCTGCATCCGTCACTTGAGATTGTGGCTGGTCTATCTTCTCACCTTGCAATGCTTCTGTTAGATATACCTTATGAGCCTGCATATATTCATCAGTGTTCTGCATTTCTTTTTCTAGAGCAGTGCTTCTCAAACTTCCTAATGCCTCCTCCCCCTTTAATTCAGTTGCCCATGTTGTGGTTACACCCCCAACCATGAAATTATTTTTTTTGCTACTTCATTACTGTAATTTTGCTACTGTTATGAATTGTACGATGCCTGTGAAAGGTTGGTCAACCCCCAAAGGGTTGGTACCCACAGATTGAGAAATGATTCTCTAGAGAAACTTGCCTAACACAAAGAAACTAAAAAATAGCAATTGTAAGGATGATACAGAACCTGGTAGAGTTTTATCCTAGTGTAGATACAGTTGTTATGCATCATATCCTATGATACATAATAGCAATAACAATAGCACTTGTAAACTCAATGTCATATCAAATAAAGATGGCCTTGGATTATTTGAGTTAGTTGTACTGTGTAATTTTGAGGATCCAATATTAGACAAACATATGAGGAACCAAAAAGTCCTACACATCTAAAATACATTTATTTAAATTTACTAGTGATATTGTGAAGGAGACTTGATGACATAGTTGTTAAGTTTTTGTTTGATAGCAAGACTCAATGTTCTTTGTCAGCACACTAATTCAAATGCAGCAATTCTTCTATTGACTTCCTTAATGTTCAATTTTTAAATGCATAGGGAAGTTATTTAAAATAACATGTTTTGGTTCCAGTGCAACTTAGTGCTCAAGGTAGCATCCTTGATTTCAACACTCTAAAGAAGACTTGAGCAGCATATTTAACTAATCAAGGTGTCTTTTGATCTCATGCCTGCTGCTTCTATGAGCATTAATTATGGAGCCAACCAAGATGAAAGCCTTGTCACCTTCTATCTTGTCTCTCTTTATGATGATGTTTCCTAATTGTTTCGTTATGAGGATTTTGGTCTTCTGTACATTTATTTACAATCCACATTGAAAGCTACCATCCTTAATCTACATCAACATGTGCTTCAAGTCCTTCTCACTTTCTACAAGCAAGTTTATGTCACCTGCATATTGTAGGTTGTGTACATGCCTTCTTCCAACCCTGATCTTGTATTCCACTTCCTATAGTCCAGCTTTTCTCATTATTTGTAAAACATGCAGATTACATATCTGTATATACCAATAATCATACTGAGAGTATGTAACCCTATGCATATCTTCCTTGATATTAAGCAATGCAATATTCACTTGCTATGATCACACAACTACTTCTTGATACATGTATATTTTAAATATGAGCACCATGAAATGTTCTGAAATTCCCATTATTTTCAAGATTATTTATGTGTGGTAGTTTCATGACAACTTGATATATAAATGTGTTGGAGTGGAGTCTAACCTATAAATTAGGTATCACCTTTTGGGTATGACCTTCTCATAAGGGAAAGATCTCCCACTGTTTCTCTATTCGCAACTTCATGCTGGTTGACCCTGATGGCATCTAGAGCTATGGAAATGCATCCACTGTCACTGGATCCACAAGCTATTGCACCTAACAGCCTGTGGTATTCCTGTATTCTGCATCATTGCATGTGGCTCTGTGAGTCTGAAGAGGACCTTATGGACTAGTATTGGATTTATGGACTTGAGCTGGACTTGGCTGGAATGTTTTCCTGATACACAATTGCTTCTTGATACAAAGATATTTCTTATATATATATGAGTGTCAGTGAAAGCATTTCTCTGGTCAACCCAAATGGGCACATGGTGGGAGTTTGTGAGTTGGGCACTAGAGAAACAAATCATGATGATGGATAGTTGATGCTAGTCTGACCTCTGCCATATGGAGTTGGTTCTTTTTACTTTTTTTTTTTTTTGAGAAAGAGCTCAGAGAGGGTCTAACTGCTTACTTAATTGTTTTCTGGAAAGACAGGGGAAGTGAAGGTCTTTATTCCTAGCAGTTATTTCTGGTTATGCCTATCTGAAATCATTAAAATGATGTGATAAATATAAATTTTGAGCTCAAGGGTGAAAATGTTCCTTGAACTTCTCGCGAGTTAGCCAAAATGTCAGACCCTGACTTGGTGTAGCCAGAGTCTTAAAGCAATATTGCATATTAATGGAATAATCTAGATAAGAAGGGATTGAATTTTACTGTTTTAAAAATTGAGTTTAGGATCTGACTCAACTAGCCTTACACAGATTTCTTTACATCTTTGTTATTGATATAAAGTGTTAAAGAAATGATCATTGAGGAGTACCAATAGAGAGCTTGTAATCCCAAAGCCTTAAGATATTAAATAGGATCTTTTAAATAGCTTGCTATGAAATGTCTGCAAAGAATGCTGAGAAAGGTAAGGCCCACTCAGTGCTTTCAGTGCTCTGCATATTTGCACTTGAAGAAACTTGTGGAGATTGCTTTGGACAGGCTGAAGGAAAAAGGGATCCATTGGGTTTTTGAAATTTGAACTGGAGGTTTTCTTCTGAAGCTGGAAATATCTGGATCTGTCAAGGAACTCTGCTTTCTTAGACAGAATGCTAAACTGTGCCTCCTGAAATGCTTGCTCAGTGACCAACTGCATCTGCTGTTGAGTGAAAGTAGGAGAAATGAACAGGTAGAGAGGGGGTTAAGTTGGGCCACTGACACCCTTACACCTGTGCAAAGGGAATAGAGAAGAGAGTGGATTTGTTGTTTTGAAGTTTAATTGTTTGTATGGTACTGAGCCCATTGCATAATTAGATCAGGAGAATTGTTGAGAATTTGGGAAGGGACCTCTGGTAGGAAGAAAAGATGGCCAAACCGCACCCTGTTTAGTCAAAGTGAGGGTGGCTCACATTGAACTGATCAGAATCCAACTGGATGTAGATTTGTGAGCCTGTGAATTGGTGCATATTGCTGCTGATTTTATGGATGGCCTTTCCTGATTCAATTTTATTTTTAGATGCAGACTAAAAAAGTTCTAACTGGAATGAAGATTCTTCACAACAAAGAATATACTTGTCTCCTCAGAGGGTTGAGTTGGTAAAAATTGGCAGGATAAAGGATGAAGTAGCTGACTCAGAAACTTATATGACAGGGTGAATATTTTGAAAGGATTATAGTGAAGGTGCTAAAATAACTGCAGCTGTTAGAGTTAGAATATTTTTGTTTTGTTCACTTACAGAATATTATGTTAAATAAGGATGGCATATTTTGAGTTATATGCATTTTACCTTTATTCAGTTAGGTACACATAATATTGTGAGGTCTTTGTCTTGTGATTTTTATATGGCTAAAGAGTTGTACAAACTTGTCAAGTTGCCAAGGAGTGGTCTGTGTTAGTTACATCATTTCATGTCAAATTGATTTATACAATGTAGGGGTGAGGTTTAGCTTGACACTCAGGTCACAGGCTGATTGCATCTCCTTGTGCATGACTTTCTCATAAGGAGGTGCCTGGGAAATCTCCCCTCTTTCCTTGCTTTCCCTTTCCTGCTGGCAGATCCTAATGGTGGCCAGTGTTCTGAAGACATAGCCATGCCATTGGAGCCACAGGATTGTGCACCTACCACCTTTTGATATTCCTGCCTGCTGCATTGTGAGTCTGAAGAGGGATGGAAGGACAAGTATTGGACATATGGCCTTCAATTAGACTGGGTGGGTGTGCTTTCCTGATATATAACTATCTCTTGATATGAAACTTTTTCTTACACACATATGCATATCCCTGGGTTTGTTTCTCTAGGCAACCTAGATGTATGGTTAAGGTAACTGGATTACAAATTCTGATGATTAGGTTATTTTGGACTTCAAGATGTCATGGTAGATTAAAGGTATTATAAAAGTTAGATTCATCATATAGAACAATCTGCACCTTGAAGAAATAAAAATAGAAAAAGCAACTTTAGAGTAAAACTTCCCTTGAATTATCTGTTTGCTAATTTCAAGATTGACATACATTTCCCATCTTAGAAGAAGTATAGTTAGCCGAATTTGAAAGTGATACAGACAGGGATAGATTAATGTATGCCTCAAAGTTAATTTATGGGAGAACTAGTAGTGAAAAACTAATGTTTTCTTGTGAATTTGACCCAAAACACAATGGTGCTTTTATTTAAAAATGACATAAAATGTGTTAACTATATCTTTTCCTACCCAGAAATTTATATAATTCTACAGCTATAAGTTTAAGGTTCCTCTTCACGCATGTCTTGCTTCATGTGTTTTCTAAAGAATAACTTTAGAAAAAAAGAATAACTTTAAACCTCATATATTTTAGAGCTACACACTCATTCTTACATTCTAATAAAACTGCACCTCAATGATGATTAATGATAGTTACAGAGTATTCCTTTATGATCTGTTTTTAAACGATAGCCATCTAAATTTATAACCATCTTTGATTTTTGAAGCAGTTTGATAATTCAAATAATACATGTAAAGGACTGAATTTTCCCCCAGTAAGCTTCTTATAAACATTTTTAATTGAGTTCATTTTGGTAGTGTTAATGTTCACATGGTCTTCTTTGATGTGTAATTAAACAAAAATGAACTCACTGCTGTGGAGTTTGTTCCAAGATAGTGACTCCTCAAGAGGAATAGAACTGTCCTGGAGGGTTTAAAACACAGTGTATTTTTGCAAAAGTAAATTGTCACATCTTTCTCCTATGGTTTGGATGGTGAGTTGGAATCTCTGTCTGACATTTGAGTAGCAGTTGAGAAACTAAACACTATGCCATCAATATTTATTAATTCACACAAGTTGTATTTGACATGTCAAGCATAATATTAATGCAATTGAAAATTTTAATGTAATGTTTTTCTGGTTTTGAAAAACTCATAGTCCAATGGGTTAAGTATTGGATTTCCTAAAATAGTTCATCTGCTCTAGTCTATTGGTCACTCAGCTTCACATTCCATTTTATTTACTGCCATGAAGTCCTTGTCAATTCAAAGCAAACCTGTAGGACTTAGTAGATTGTTATGCATTCCATATTATTTTTGAGAATTTCTAATTTCTCTTTATCCATACATCATACAGATCAGATTCCAAATGTTATCTGATGTCTGCAGTTGCTTATTTTCTTTTCTGTAATTCTCCATTAGGAAAGGACAGTCCAGGAGGCTTTACTCTATTCCAACCATCATGACAGATGCCACTTGGAGGAGGGAGCTCTTTGTCAGTCATAGTTGGACTTCCTCGTGAGTTACCTTTGGGGCTCATTTTCTGGCATTCACTCTGGGTCATGTCCTATTCTTTTCATTATGTTTTCAGGAACTTACAATGTTTCAATGGTATCCATAGTTTTTGAGTTGCAATTCCCTTGAAGTGGACACGTTATTTCTTCTAGTATGTGTTATGTCTGGAGGCTGTGATGAAACCTGGTCACTTTGCATGATGCTGATGGTACTTGAAATACTGTGATGAAGCTTTCATCATGAGAGCAACAACTCCACTCCCAGAGTACCACAAAATGACTGACAAGTGGTTAGGAGGCATATACATTCTAGATGATACTATTAGACTACAAAATAAATTAATTATTGATTCACGCTACAATAGGGATGAAACTTGCTAATATATTTTTTAAACATCTAAAATATTTTAGTTTTTAAAAAGTATACTGCAATTATGTCAAGTTTAAATCATTTCCTCCAAAGGAAAAAAATAGAATAATAGTTCAGAAAAACCTCACCCATCGTTTCCTCTACTAAAACAGGGCACTTAATTTTTTAAAAGAATTACTGAATAAATCACAAAACATCTAAACAATTAAAGTTTGGATACATTTTTATATGTACAATTTAGGATTTAAAAGACTGGGAAAATATAACCTGGTTAAGAAAAAACTCTAAAATTTAAAGTAGTTAAATTTAAAAAATTCTAAAGTAAATCAGAATGATATAATTTATTCATATACAAACAGAATGTCAGAACCTGCATGCTTTTTGTTTATTTTATTTTTTATTATTAAATCATTTTATTGGGGGTGCATACAACATTTATCATGATCAATATATAAATCAATTGCATGTAGACTACATTTGTTGCCATCATCATTCTTGAAACATCGTCCTTCTACTTAGACCCTGGTATCAGCTCCTTATATTCTCCATCCCCACTCCCTCTCCCCCTATTTGTAAATAATAAATTTACAAAGTATCGTTATTTTGTCATATTGTCCACTGTATGGTGTGTTCCTTAACCCAATTCCCTGCTGTCAGTACCCCAGGGAGGAAATTATATGTAGATCCTTGTAATTGGTTCCCCCTTTCTACTCCACCTCCCCTCCACCCTCCCAGTATCACCACTCTCACCAATTTTTTTTTCAGCAAAAAAAAAACCTGACATAAAATGTCACATATATGTGTTTTCATTTATACATAAACTTCTGAGTTGTTAACTTTGTAGAAACATAAAAGAAGCTGATGTTTACAAAGTGTCAGGGCTTTCTTTTTCTGTGATCACATTTTTGAGTGCAATTATATAAAGATGGCAGTTGCACGATAGTATGAGTGTTTCTTTTTTTTTAAATTGTTGCTTTTATTAGTTTTTTCTTGATATATTTCACTGTGTATGTGCAAGAGAGGGGTGATACCAATATAGAAACAAATGAAAAGAGATATAAACATAGTGAGAGCTATTGATTGATTCTGAGTGCTCCGTTTTACCTCTTCAGATACATCCTTGGGTAAATAGATGCAGTCAGGACACAGAGAAAGTATTAATGGATTTCAGATTCAAGCTAAATGAATATTTTTATGTCATCTTCTAACACAAGCAGCTGTTCCAATAATGTTTCATTCTGCTTTGAATGAAGGAACTTTAAAGCATTTTAAAAATAAGTCTACTTAAATAATAGACCACAATATTTCAAATTGTACTAATCTTAATTTCATTTAAATCACATTTATCTTTACAAAGATTCCTAATGTTTCTTTGCCTGTTCACAAAATAGTTATTTTAAGCAAAAGCAACTCTCTATATATTAGTTTAACATTTCTCAAAATGCTCAATCTCATATTTCAATTTTAATTTCAATCTCATATATTAATTTTTATCATTTTGTGCTAAGATTAATGTTTTATTATAATGAGTATGTCCAGAATGGTGACAATAGAATTGAATACAATCTGACCTAAATTTTCAAAGACAAAGTTTAGCAAGACATATTCCATCACAATTATATTTACTTTCTAGGTAGAAATACAGTATTCCCATATTAAAATATTTAATCAGTGAAATAAATACATACAAGGAAAAGGAATAAAGTGTTAGGATGATATTCACTTTCAAATGAGCTCATGGTTGGCGAAAATCACTATGTACATGACTATGAACTAGAATCTTGGCACTTGGTTGAGAACCACATTCCAAATGCTGTGGCCTTTTAATACAGCTCCTCATGTTGTGGTGACCCCCCCTAACCCATAAGATTATTTTTATTGCTGCTTCATAACTCTTATTTTACTACTGTTAGTAATCAGACAACTGCTATGTGTCATTTGACTCCCAATGTGGCAGGACCCGCAGTATGAGAACCATTGTTCTAAAGAGAAGCCCCCCAAACTTGAAATCCTTACGGAGTCTTTCCATTGTTTACACATCAGTGAAACTAAAGGAATTTATCCCTATAAGATAATAATTTGTATACTTTCTATAGTGAGTCAATGTTGTCTTTTCCCAATGCATCTTTTATTTCAAATTGCATTATTTTTAATGTTCCCCAGGTGTGTTTTGGCTTTTTTAAAAACTATGTAGTAGCTTGTTTTTAATCTATCAAATGCAGATATTTTCATGTTTTATGTCTTGTTCTAGGCACAGAAGATACTGGGATGAAAAAAACAGAACACAGTTTCTCCCATGCCACTTATATGCTTGGTGGAGAAAACAAATGAAGATAAAGATATATGTCAGCTGGTATAAAATTTATTTTAAAAAGGAAAAGGTGATATTTTGGAGACTTCTACTTCATAACTTCTGAAAGGTGACTCAGATGAAGTGGCATTTGAGCACAGCTAAAGATAGAAAAACTAATTAATTTCTTGATATAACATTATTATTTCAATTGCATACTTGATATGACTATTATTTGGGTATGATGATAAATGTAACTATGCCAAGAGGTTTTGTGTCCATCTGAAATGAACAGTTGGGTTAATCAACCATTCTAGAAAGATTTTCCAAACTATTACTGGGACTAAGCCAAAGTTGTCAGATTCCAAATGTGAAATTCTCTGAAAAGAACAAATGTGCTGTGCAACTCTCAATGTCCATGACAGAAGACAAAGCCTGAGGATAAAAGGTTTCCTTTTCATCTTCAGCTACAATTGATTTGTTTTTCTCCTTTTGAGGACATAAGAGTGCGTGAATGATAAAAATAAATTAATGAACTGCATGATAAAGCATATGATATGAATTTCTAGACTAAGGAATAAATCAAATTTCCTAACAATATTTGAAAAATGGAAAAATAAATAAAAGCATGCCATAATGCTGTGGAAAAAATGTCTTTGAGAGAGAAGACCTAGAGCAGAGGGAGAAAATCAAGAAAAAAAGCAGTATATGCAGCTAATGGTCAATTTATGAAGTATGAATGAGGCTACATTAATTGATTTCTAGGAAATTTCCCCCCTTTTATTCTTTGGAATGGGTCTTTTCCTCGAAATTTCAAACTTATAATAAAATTCAAAATAGATGATTAGCAGATCAAAAGTTCAAACTCTGCTTCCTCAGCCTCTGTAGTTAACCAAGCCAGTAATGTATCACTGAGATCAATGCAAAATTAACTTCAAAACAAGTAACAAAATGAAATATCTTACACATTATGTAACATTATTTTATCACTGCATTTACATCTCCACATGACTCTGAAATTTACCTTGATTATATTCTCATTTAATATTGGATGTGATTGAAATGATAGCAACAACTTAGCAGGGCATCTAATGGTGAAAACTAAACAAAGATTAGAGTGAGCAGTTCATGTGTGGATAAGTACAAATTCAAATGCTAGACAAATTAAATCTTTTCTTAGCTTAGTACGATGTTGTCTATTGATCCAGCTCGGGCACTATAGATTTCTTTATCTAAATCATAATTCATACTGAAGGCTATAATCTTTGATCTTCATCATTAAATGTTCCAAGTCCTCTTTCAGTTCAACAATCACGGATATGGCGTAGTTATACCAAAAGTTGATAATGAACCTTTTTCTAAGTCTTGTGCCATATTCTTCTTCATATAATACAGTTCTGAGGCCCGGTGGCATAAGTTGTTGAGTGCGGAACGGCAACCCGCGGGCTTGGTGGTTCAAATACAGTGGCAGCTCTCAGGAGCAGCACTGGGTAGCGCCCACAGCCACCAGAGGCAGTGATGCCCACAAAAAAAAAACAAACAAACAAAAACAAAACAAAACAAAAGTAAAATTCTTCTCCTTATTTTCTAGATGTCAGGTTAAATAAATATGGTGAAAAGTTGCAACTTTCATATGAAACTTGTATACCTTTCCTTATTTGAAACCAAAGAACACCCTCTTCATCTGTTTCGACAGCTACTTCTGGGCCTGTGTATATGCCACATGAGACAAAGTAAAGATTGTGGATTTCCCAATCCCCCCCAATGTTCTGCATAGTTTATTGTAATGTTCACAGTTGAATTCCTTTGCATAGTCCATCAAAGACAAGTAAACATATTGCTGGTATTGTCTGTTTGAAACGAGGATCAACACAACCACCACCAACGATAGCCTTCATTCTCTACCACACACGAAGTGGAAATTTATTTCAAATGCATGCTTTTCCATTCATTAATTTTCATGGCTTGAATTTATTATTCAAACATTTTGTAAATTTTATTATTTTTTTTCCTTAAGATTTTTTCCTAATAAGAGGAGTGAAAAATAATTGATACCTCTAAAGTTAGGTGCTGGCAAAAAGTTTCATCTACACTGTGAACTTTCAGAGGAACAGATATTCATCAGAAGAAATGCAGCCTGAGTGCTCCTTCAAGGCCAGGATGGCAAATCATTGTGTCATCATTTTTGACCTATCATAAGTAATACGACAGTATATTTCCCCAAGTATCTTTTTGAAAATTTGGCTCTGAAACGATGGTTAAAATCAAAGTATTCATATATACAATATTTGAGCATTATCAGCAAGGCACCCAGTATCACCCTATTTCACCCAATCATTTCTATCATTTGCATAGTAAACATTTTGAAAAGTCATATAAGTTTAATACATGCCTGCATAAGTAACATACAATATGTGTATATATACATTATATTAATTTCATAAGTCTAATAAACTTATGAGAGTATATCACTAAACTTCCTGTGTACAATGGTGAATGTATACTGGATCATAGTAGCCATGTAACTTTTTGTATATTCATATGAAATATTTTATTTTATTAAGCTGAATGAACTAATATTAATAATCTTTGGTTAAACACTTATATTTCAACTAAGTATGCAATTTCGGTGGAGTCCTGCTGGCGTTGTCAGTGACGTTGGGCCACTTAACTTATGGTCTATAGATTGAACCCACCAACTGCTCTCCTCTAGAAAGTTGAGGCAGGCCATCTGCTCCTTAAGAGATGCATAGCTTCCAAAATGCTATAGAGGGTCACTTTGGTAATGGTGGGTTTGGGGTTGTTTGGGGTTATGCACTTACTAAAAATGTCAAAGAGATATTCGACAATCACACGTGCAGGATTTCTGATATCATAAAATTAACGTTCATTTCAATTTGAAAAAAATTCACATACCATAGGGACATGATCATTTAAGTGAATCATATCTCAGAATGTTTTGTTTTTTAATTCTTAGTTATAGCAACTTCTCACTTCTTCAAGTTATAAACAAGATTGTTCAGTAGAATAAATATAATCATCAGTAGTTGAGAAATGTCTTTGCAGTAGTATGGCTTCAATATGTGTATGTGCATGTGTATGCATATGCACATGTGTATACGTATATACACAGCAGTCTCTTCTCAAATATTATTTATGGTTATTGTGGCAGTAAGATGATCTATACCAACTAGATGCTCTGTGCTTGAAATGCTGTCAGATCTGTTAATTTAGCAGCCACACCCTGTTGGTGCTTCCATAGGGATATGAGCATCCCTCCCTCTGTCTTTCCCATTTTGCCTTCCTGTTTGCTGGCCAACCTGTGCACTACTAGAGCCCTGTCATGTGTCCATCAGCTTTGGAGCCACACAACCCTGCATGCAGCAGCATCTTATCTTTCTGCGTCCTGAATCCTTGCAACGTGACTGTGGGAGTCTACAGAGGAACTTATAGACAAGTATTGAACTCATGGTTTTGAGTTGGACTTGGGTTGGACATTTTTTGATATATAATTACTTCTTGATCTAAAGGTCTTTCATATATATACATATACATGAGTGTCACTGTATGTGTTTCTCTAGTAAACCCTCTCTTACCCAGAAATATAAATATCTTTGTGGAAAAAACATGGGAAAGAAATGATATTAGCTTTACTTCTCATTTTTTAAAATATCATAGAACTATGACTCCCAACATTTTCTTTTTGTTTATGTAACATATTTTCTAGTAAAAGTTGCCTATGTTTTTTCTAAAACTGTTGTCACAACTCTTAAACACCTTATGTCTAACAGAACAAAATGTTCCTGAGTTCTACCTCATCCTCAGATTATCATGATTTTGATCTATTATTGCATTCATCCATTTCTCTAAGCCCCCCCTCTATTTTCCATGGGAGGTAAGTGTCTTTCAGATTTGTCTGAAATAAGATAGCTGAAGTTTTGACTTTCTTGCTTCTAAGAAATATCCAGTCTGCAATTATTAAACGTGATAAAAATGCCTCTGTAAGTTCTACTATGGAATAATTTATGTGTGTTTAATATCAATTTAAAAATTAGTCACATTTCTATCTCAATATACATTTACATTTTTGAATGTACAAAAGATCAAGGTCATCATAAAATAAATGTATTTGTAGTTCAGATTAAAGTGAAAAAGATTTAGCTTCCACATTTTATATATTTTCTTTTTCCCCCCACGTTTTTATTACAAAGGTTCTCCTGTTTAAGTCCTGTATTTAAATAGTAACTCAATTACATACAGTACAGGGAAAATAACATATAAACAAAAAAAGCTATTACCAAATACAATCACACAAATACTATCACACCATATAACATAACAATCGAATGCATTTTTGGTTAAGTTTTTAAAGAGAAATGGTGTTAATAACTACTTTTAAAATTTTGGTAATATCCTGAACTCTACAGAACATTAAGAAAGAGGCAAAATAATATGGACTCAACTCAAACTAACTCCTACATCCCATAGTGCTTCTTCTTTTCTGTTTCCAAGCTAATATTGTCAACCTTTGTTCAAGTTCTTTTAATTGCTAATCATGTTCAGACAGAACTATAATGCATTTTACCTGCCAAATTGATTCAGCTTTTAAGCAATCTTTAGAATTCAAATAAAATTTGCTATTTTGCTGACTCTAGCTAAATAAATTTCTGGTAAATCAGTCAAATGCACTCATAAATCATGTAAAATTAAGTATTTGCACATTATATGCTTACAAAATATCGTATCATTGGTGATGATTTATACATTATTTTAGTTTACTTATCTTAATAAGTAGCTCTTAAATATTAAGCTTTAAATCTCATGTTTTATAACTTTTATACAGCAAAGGCTTACTAACTGTTCAGAAATGCCTAATTTGTGAACATAGTTGTAATGCAGCTATTGTATGAGATGTTTTGGCCTTGATTTTATGACATGTCAGAGAACGCTGTTGGCATTCACACTTAGAGTCCATTTAAGCCATATACTCCATTTCGTATTTGATATAGGAAGGCATAGGCTTTGTAGTGAGAGATACATACTTATATATTTTTGTCTTGTCATTTGTTAACTGCATTTAATATTGTGTTAGTTTGGGCAGACTAGATAAACAAATTGATAGACATGCATATTGATAAAAGGGGAAGGTTTTATACAAGAGGAATGTAACATTCAGAAAGCATCCCAACCATCCAGTGCAAAGTCATAAGTCCGAGATTAGCCTACATGTCCCATATTAGTCAATGAAGTCTCCTTCCGACTTAAGAAGCATGTGCAATGACAACAGGTCAATCACAGGTGAGTGGGTGTAGAGTCTTGTGTGTCTGGTGGCAGCAGAGGCATCTCAGCACTGGCAGGAGTCTCCACATGGTTTTTCCTGCCCCAGAGGTTTGACTCCATCTGGTCAAGCCCATGTGGCCTCCCCGCTGGCTCCTCCATTCTCCAGGAATCAGGGTCAATAAGCATTCTGTCACCTAGTTTCATCAATAGTTCTTCATTTCAGAGACTCCGTCCAGTCCTTCTTCAGTTGGGAAATACCACGAGACTTTCCAGAATTCTCAGAAGAAAGCCATGTCCCCGTAGAGGATTCCTTGGCTGCTCATTGGCTCTCTCCAGATTGACAGGCTAAAGTCCCAATCATGAAATCGACACAAGAGTACATGACTGCCACAAATATTCATTTATTTTATTCAACTTTAAAATATAGAAATACTTTGCCCTATAGCTATGAAGTTTAAGTTGTATGTAGAGTTCTTGATATGATATTCAATTTACTTCATATGCCTTACGAATGCTTAGAAACTAATTGGAATGTCATAAATTTGAATCTATCAGTCCCTCCACAAGAGAAAACATCTGAAGAACTGTTCCCTAAAAGGAATACTATATGACACCTTTCCTCTTTGAAACACAGTTAGTATGAGTCATAATCCAATTGGACAGTGCACTCACAGAAAAGTGGAAACCTCTTTCACTTCTTGATTTCAAGAAACTTAGGCTTATCCCATTACCATTGCAATCTTTCTTTTCAATTTTAAGTACTTGTATTTGAATCTAATAATCAGGTAAGTGAGCCAAAATTAGAAAATCTACCATTGAAACTCTATTAGCACATAGAAAGTTTCTACAGCTTTTAATTTTTTACTGTTTATAATAAGATCTCAGACCCCCCAAAATCTCAAAAAATTAATTGTAATGGAATTAATTGGTAAATATGGAATTAAATGATAAAATATAGAAGATAAATTATATTGAATACAATGATAGAAAATATTGGCTATTTCTGTTAATTTTTGATATAAAAAATAACAAAGTATTCTTCCCTTGACATATTGTGTCCTTTGAGGCAACAGTGGAATCAACCATTAAAAAGTAAAACACTCGATTGAAGTGAAAAACAAACTCTGATAGAGAAAACTAATGCCTTAGGAAAAAGCAGGTTTTGTAAACTCTGCTTTCATGTCTCCTTGTGTCTTTGATGGATGACACACAAAAAAGCTTAATTCTAAACAAAAATGTTTCTGTGGCAGCAATACTACTTCTCCTGTTTTGCATATCAATAGCAGTTTTCAAATTTCCAAATATATAAATTCATACCAAATGAAAGGTGACAGGACAGTGAGAAAAACAACCATGTCAAATTTACCATTTTACAGTTCATTTCCTATTGGCAAATGAAACTAATCTATTTCACAAGGCTTCAATTTACTTGACAAAATACAGGAAAAAATATGCTCCCAGATTTCTCATAGCCTGATTGTTTTCTGAGATATCTTACATAAAACTAATTAATAGGGATTCATATTAAATACATTTCTTAATTTGACTATTTGATTTGGATCATGTTAGGGAGCTAAAAAGTGATACAATGTTTACAAAAAAAGTCTTTCCTGAAAAAGATAACTGGTTAATAAAGCAAAAGAATCCTACCAGAACGTGTTTCTGGGAAAAGTATATTTATAAGCCTATTTTCATTTGAAAAGCAACTATAATATGGCACAAAAAGTGGATCTTAAACAGAAACCTAAAACACACTGCCAATTCGTCGAACTGACTGAGAACAATCCTTCACGTAGTTTACGAGGCTGTAAATCTTTATAGAAACAGCCTTACGCTTCTCTCTTGCTAGACTTTGAATCTTCAACCTTGCAGTGAGAAGACCGCCTCTACCCAACAGTGCCGTCAGAGCTCCTTTCTGTAGCATCTGTGAAATAGCTAATTATTCAAGGAAAATTGGATGCACCAATGAGAAGACATGAGTGGAATCCAATGTCCTAGCTTTTTCCAGGCAGATTCATGCAGTGACTGTCTTCTAGGAAATGTGACCAATCTTATGAACGAAGAGTGCACAGAAATACAATAACACAATGTGGGGAAAAGTTGAAGAAAATATAAGAAAGTAAGGTTCCTATGGTTATAGGACCTTTAAAATAAAGGCTTGTAGGGTCCTGTGGTTACGTGCTGGTCTGCTAATTACATGGTTGGCACTTCCAAACTACCAGCCACCTTGTGGGAGAAAGGACGGGCCTTTCTACTCTTGCAAACAACTTCAGTCTCAGAAAACACAAGGGCTGCTTTACCCAAATCTACCGCCACTTGGAGTCCAGTATAGATGTGTAGTCTTATCTGACTCTTGTTAAAGAGGATAACCACTCACTCTTATAAGAAAACTGTTACCTCTTAGTAATTCCCTTTGGATACATTTCAATTGGTCAGTCATTAGCAGGAATGCTACTAGCAGCACCCCTGCCCCCACCATACAATTTAGATCTGTTGCTATTTCTCTGCCCCTGTCATTATGTGCTAACCACCACTGATCCCGAATTCTCCTGTCCCAAGTCCTCTCCTGCAGAGCCTTCAGTCCATTGTTCTCTCCTAAGGATTGATTACCTTGTATATATTATAGAGAGAGACACTAAAAGAGAAAGAGGAGAAGAGACAAGAAAAGCCCACAGAAAGAGTTAAGTTTCTTATTGTTGTCCTGACCTGGAGTAGATGAGCTTCCCTCTGGTGAATAGCGAGCAGTCCTGAATGAGGAGTACATTGGACTGTGGGGCAGGAGTAAAGCAAAAGGTTACAAGAGAAAATTTTTTAAAATGTATATATATATAGATGTATATATGTAAATATATAAAAGATATAACATCTGGGGACTTAAAGACTTGAAGCTAAACAAGCAGAAATCTAGCAGGAAAGCAAGAAAACCCACATGGGAGATGCACATCATCCTGTGTGATCAGGAGCTGTCAAAAGGAATAGGTAATAGATATCCAGAAAAAAGAAATCAAATTGTTGTGAAGGAGCATAGACAAAGTGGAAACCCAAAACCTACTGGTAAGATAGTTGGGCAGCCCTCACAGAAGGCCCAAATCAAAGGGATGATATATCAATGGTGCAGTATAACACTGGTGAAACACATAAATATCCTCTAGTGCTTTAATATTTATTTCCCTAACTACTGTGACCTTCATTTCACCACCTTAATCTTATGAGACCCGTACATGTCCATCTGTATAATTAAGGTCATTACATGCTCGAAATACAAAATACATAAACCCTTCAGATTTAGAAATGGGAGAAATGACTACATGAGGGTACTAAAAGGGGTGGGGGGGATTGATAGCAATGCTGACTGTCTAACCCTGCTCGAGGGGATGAATAACAGAATTATAGGAAAAATGGACACTTTGGATGGTGTAGATGTTGGAAAATAATAGCAATAATATAAGGCAGTGATTCTCAAACTTCCTAATGCTGAGACCCTTACTACCCCTCATTCTGTAGTGACTCCCCAACTGTAAAATTATTTTCACTGCTACTTCAAAACTGTCATTTTCCTACTATTATGAATCAGGCAACCCCCATGAAAGGTTTGTTTGGCCCCCAAAGGGGTTGCAACTCTCAGGTTAAGAACTGTGCTATAAGGGTTCTTGGAAGATAGGGTGGGGCAGGACAGGGATAAAGGGAACTGACATCAAAGAGCTTAGGAAGAAAGAAAACATTTTCAAAGACCTTGGTGGCTGGAACTATACAGTGATGCTTGATCTACTAGAATTATGGGTGGTTATAATATCTCTAAGAGTTCCAAATAAAGTGATAACAAAAAAAAAAACACAAAAACAAAGATGAGTTGCTTGGCTTATATCTAAAATCACAGATTTAGATAAAGTGGAGCATGTTATTTCAAAGCACGATTAATTGGTAAGCTATTAAATGCAGTTCTTATTATTTTGCGTTATTAAAGGCAATTTGTTTATGGGCAGTTTGGTTAGGTTCAGTATGCTTTTTGCAATATATTAAATGTAGAGTGAGAGAAAGTAAATGGGTCCACGTGTGCATGTGTGTGTGTGTGTGTGTGTGTAGGAGTGTGTACTATCAACAGACCAGCTGTTCTAATGGTAGAGTTTGAGCCTTTAACCACTGAAAAGGATAAAATTATTATAAAATAATAAAGCTAGGATGAATCGTATGAATGTGATTAAATATACATGATTTGGTGATGGGAATATTAGGAATTCAGATGTGTGCCTGAGGGTAACGCTTTTAATTTTGCTGGTCAATGATCAGAGAGAACTCAAGAGAGGATGAATTTATGTGAAGGCTCAAAATAAATCTCAGAATCGCACTGAAAGCTTTAGTGCTCCACAAACCTAGGCTGAGAAAGAGAAGAGTTATCGATTGTATTACATCCTATGGTACAAGGCTATAATATGGGCTATAATATTAAGAGGAAAGGTGGAAACACTTCACCTTGATCACTGTGTAGAAGAATCCATATGAATCCAATTCTTAGGTAGGAATGAGTTCAAGTCTCACCATTCCACATCTCATTAACTGGACACCAGCTACTTCCATTGTGGTGTTGGGAGTTGGGGTGGGATCTCACTCTCTCAACCAAAAGACCTAAGATTGAGATTAGCTCTCTTGAGCTTAATCAAAGCAACACTGGCCACCTCAGGCCAGACCACCAGGGAATGGCCTTAGATAAGGGACTCTGCACAATGTCTTGCACTTCAAATCAGTTGAACTTTCCCTGGGCCTGGGCTTATTGTAAATATGTAAATCTTTGGCTCCTATATGGAGTTACATGATTTTCGTCATGTTTTCTTTGAAGGCAATAGTCACAAAGTGGCTAGCACACAAAAGTGAACAACTGTCATTTTCTTTATTGACCTCCTGTGCCACCCTTATCATTAAAATACCAAAGAAATCTACTATGTACTTTGAGTCCCTGATAGCTCATTCAGGACCCCTGATAGTGTAGTGGGTCCCACATTGTGATGCCAACAGCAAGACAAGTATTTCAAAACTATGAGCCAGTTCTCAGGAGAAATAAGAACCTTTCTGTTCCTGTAAATATTTGCAGCCTCAAAAATCCACAAGAGCAGTTTTGCCCTCTCCTAAGGGATCATTTTGAGTCAAAATTCACTCTATAACTTGTCCCTGTGGGTTTGTAAATTATTCATATCTTATAAAATTGGTGGAGGGTGTTATCTATACTTTGCTACTCATTTATTATAACCATAAGGAACAAAATGTAAATTGCATCAGATGAAGATTGGGTGACTGCCCATGAGAGAGGTGGGACAATGGGCATTGTTCCAGCTGATAATCGCTCAATGCAGTGGTTATCAAAAGAGCTCTCCAGTGTCTTTGGTTCCCTAATCATTAGGGACTCATATCGATATGAATCCATTAGAATGTCTCCCCAATTTCCCAATCTAAAGTTAGTTCTTTAGGTGTGAGCTCTAAATAGGCAGTAATTTCTTACCCATTTGGGAGGGTGGCGAGGAGCAACCTTGATTGCTCACTGCTTTTTCTTCACAACCCAAATTAAAAGATAGAGCAAGGTTATTTCATCTCACTTGGTGTTTTAGAGCCTATTCACACTCATGGTACCTGGATAGTAGAGTCTTCTACAGTAGAATTTCCCCATGCGGTTGTAAAGCTATCATCTTTATGGGAGTAGATTGTGCAGTTCTCTCCCTTGGAGTGCCAGATTCTGAGTGCTTAACTCTTGGCCATGAGGGCTCTTTTGCTCAATAAATTCTGGGTCAGTAAATCTCACCTTGTTGTGGTGAAGAGTCCTTTGGTAGGGCCTCTCTCTTTTTCACCACACTCCACTCTACCCAAATAATGTCTTTCTCCAGGGATTTGTCTCTCCTGACAATGTGTCCAACGTTTGTGTGTTCGTCTAGTTTGCCTAGGGAAACAAATCCAGAGACACTCAAATATGTGTATAAGAAAGACCTTAAATGTAGGGAGGGAGGGAGATGGAGGGGAGAGAAATGAGGAGCTGATGCTAAGGGCTCAAGAAAAAAAGAAAATGCTCTGAAAACAATGATGGCAACATAGATACAAATATACTTGAGACAATGGATGGATGTATGGACTGTGATAAGAGTTGTACAATTAAAAAAAGGTCAACAAAGCAAAACAAAACAAAAAAAAAAGCTTTATATAAAGGAGCAGTTGAATATTGTAAAAAACATGCTATCCCAGTCCAGATTAAGCAAATAAATCTGATATTAGCCCAGATGTCTGATACCAATCAATAAAGTCCTCTACAGATTTACAAAACAAGTTCAATTATGGCAAATACAGGAAGATCCCAGGCCAGTGGGTGGGAAGTCTTGTGGGTTCAGTGACTTGTAAGCATCTCAGAGCTAGTAGGGGGTTCCACATGGCTTCTCTGTCCCCAGAACTTCCAGCTCCGTTAGCTTCTCTGCATGTGTCTTCTCCACAGGGATTTCTCCTCAGTAGTCAGTATAGGGTCACAATCTTCTGCCTCCCAGGAGGAAATACCAGAGTTACTGAATGCTCAGAAGAAGGTCATGCCCACACAAAAGGCTTCATTGGCTATATCACAACTGACAGGCTAGAATCTAGCCCTACACTCTTAATTTCCAAATCTATACCAGATTATCTAATTGACACAGTTTGAAAGACACAGTCTTACCATTCTAATATCTATGGAGAAAACTGTGGCCTTGCTTCCTGCAAAACATGTCTATTTGTCCTTTTAGTTGTTGATGGTACTTTCAATATCTTTCTCCAGCACCAGCATTCAAATGCCTCAATCTTTTAAAGATTTTCCTTAATCAACATTCAAATTTCATATGGATACAGAGCAATTCCATGTCTTGATTCATGTTCACCTTAGTCCTCAAAGTAATACATTTGCTCTTTAATACTGTAAAGACCTCTTGTGCAGCATTTTACCTAATGCAATATGTCTTTTGATTTCTTTTTTTAAAATTCATTTTATTGGGGACTCATACAGCACTCATCATAATGTATACATACATACATACATGCATACATATGTCGTGTCAGTAGTTACATCTTTTCTGGGATGGGGTGGGGTTCTTCTTTTTTTTTTGATTTGGGCGAAGTAAGCCAGTTTTATAGGGCAAGCAAGCTTAGGCAATTAGCATATCGTGATCTTCAAAATTAACAAGTGAATGGCAGCACAGCTTCAAGTCAGGCTTCAGAGGCCAGGGCTGTTTACAGTTACAAAGGCGACAAACTACAAACCCCAGGCAACAAACTGCAACAGAGTTCAGGCATATCCCGCCTGTAGCCAGGTCAAGCATGTCTGGGCCGGACGGCTCCTGACAAGTCCCCCTTTTTTATTTTTCAAGTAATATCCTCCCGGGAACTCCGCCTGTCTTAGGTTGTCAGGACACACA
>PVJH01032893.1:0-22157 GCA_004026705.1 Nesogale talazaci | reverse complement strand
AATAACAACAAATCATTAAATGGAAACATATGGGTTGATAATTATGGTAGGTACATAATCTGTTGTCAATTTGCAACTATTGAGAGTGATGGGATGGAATTTAGCCTGTCAATCAGATCGCAACTTTATGAGGAGCTCATTTGGAGGCCAGATAGAGACAGACTCTCTCTGCTTTGTCCTTCTTGCTGATAAGACAATTAGAGCTATGCTAGAGCCCTAGAGCTGGAGGAGTCACATGGAGACCTATGGCAGCACTAAGATGCTTACACCACCACTGGACCCCTAAGATTTTCTACTAGCTTGTCTGTGAGCTTCCTGAATTTGGTGTCATTGAATGTATTTCCTGAATTGTAAAGAGGGTTTATAGTTTGGTATTGGACATATTGGTTGATATCAGACTTATGGACTTGATCTGGACTGGGATGGGATGTTTTCTCAATATCCAATTGCTTTTGTATATAAAGCTCTTTCTTTTACACATATGAGTGTCTCTGAATTTGTTTCTGTTGTCATCCCAGACTAACACAATAATCAAGAAGAAGGGGTATGGCACCTCTAGATCTCATTTATCTTTCTCAGTCAATAGTCACACTCATCCCATCAGAGGACATCAAGGTACTATGAGCAAAACAATCCATACTTGAGACTAGATCAACTGTGCATATTGAAATGCCATGCATAGCTATACTCTGGAGCATTGCCTCAGGTGGATGCCTTATAAGGTCTGTTGACAGCCCCCAGGAAACACTGTTCACACTCATTATTGTTTTTAGACTTATAACTACAAGTTATGTCTCTAAGCGGTCTTAAAGATAGGTACAAAAGGTGGCCCAAGAAGAAGTTTATTATACTAGTAAAAATAAATACTGAAGATTTCTAAGATGTATAGACAGAAACTTGAGGAATGTGCATGGGAATATTTAATAAGGGTAGGGGATATTGGTTTAAGACATAAGGTTGGATAAGTGTTTTAATTGAAATGGGCCCACTGAGCACAAATGCCTTATTTAATATTACAACCTCAGACATTAGATAAGATCTAATAGTTTATTTGGTTGGCTCACTGAAGCATGAGCTGCAAGATGGACTACAGTTGACCAACTTGAAATACCTGACCTAGCTTGGTACTCTATAGAATAACATATCCAAAAGCTAAACTCACTCTATTTGAGTACATTTATAAGAATAAACCTATAGACCCCAAGAAGGAGTGCCTGGAAGACAGACCTTTTACCAAATCCACCAGGAACAAATTTGTGAAGGGGACCCCAGCATCCCTGAATACCACTGTGATTGCTATTGTGTATATTCCAGATTTGATAATGGAAACTGCTCTAATTAAAGTAAGACACTTGCCTACAGTGGGTTGATTGGTCCCCATTGTGACAAGAGGCAAGTGGTAGCACTTAACTGATAGAGATAAAATGGGTGTGGTTGTCATTTTGGACAGCCAGATCCAAATGAGATCAGAATAACCTGATTAATTAGGATTTATCCCATCGCTTACTGAAGCAGTGTGTCCCTAGAAGGGGCAGAAATGAGCAACTTACTAAATATTTATCTATACAAAAGAATTATCAATCAGGTGAACATCAGTCTAACTCGAACCAGCTGAATAGAGAGTCATGACCCCTTACTCAATTTCAAGACTGAAACTAGTTGACACGCCCACAACACCTTGAATGAAAAGGAGCCCAGCTTCCTTCCCACTATATTGTCAAAGGTTTATACTGCTAGTCTTTGTGCAGCCAACCTCAAAGGGATCTGCAGCCTTTTACAAAAGTGACAATTTACTGGGGAAAGAAAATAATCAGACCTTTGGTGATTGCTGGACTTGGGATTAGAATTGACATGAATTCTAGGAAACCCAAATTATTTTGGTGGTTCATCAATCAGTGTGACAAGGACATATGGTGGTCATATTTTCATGGAGTATTAGCTCATGTTTATCTCATGCTGGTCCAATGGGTCTTTGAACCCATCACATTTTGCCACTTTTAGAATGCATAATTGGAATAAATATACTCAGGAACAGGTAGAAACCCCGTACTGGATTCTCAAAATGTGAAATAAGGCTATTATACTAAGAAGGGCTACTGAAAACCATTATAGCTGCCTTGACAAAGAAAAATAGTTAACCCAAAGAAATATCATATCCCTGTAAGGATTGCAGGACTTTCTTCACCATCAAGTACTTGAAAGATACATACACCAAATCCCCATTAAATTTACCTGTTTAATCTATGAAAGAAAAAAGAAATATGGATTTTGGAGAATGACAGTAGATTACCATAAATTAACCAGCTGGTAATTCCAATTGGAGCTGCTACTCCTGGTGTGGCTTTGTTGCTAGAACAAATTAATACTTCTCTTGGTACATGGTATGCAGCGATTGATCTGATCACTCCTGATTTCACAGGACCATCAGAAGCACTTTCTCAAGAGTATAAACATTCTTGAGAGCTATATAGTAATCTAATTTGTAGGGACCTTGATCACCTTTCCTTTCCACAAAATTTCACACTGGTCCATTACACTGAGGATATTATCCTGATTGGAACCAGGAAGGAAGATATATCAATGACTGTAGACTTATTGGTATAACATCTATCTGCAAGAGAATGGGAAATTAGCCTAACAAAATGACAGATACTTTCCACCTTTGTAAAATTTCTATGGGTGCAGTGATGTGGAGAATATGAATATTTTACTACTAGAATGAAGGATAAATTATTGCATCTACTTCCCCCCCATCAACACTCTTGGGCCTCTGGATTTTGATGGTCTATCCCTCATATGTGTGTACTATTCCAGCCTATTCATCAAGTGACTCAAATAGCTGCCATCTTTGAGTAGATCCAGAACAAGGGAAGGCTCTGCTACAAGTCCAGGCTGAAATATAAGTCATTCTGCTACTTGGGCTTTATGATCCAACTGAACCACTACTACTTGATGCAGTTTATAGTCTTTTGTAGCCCTTGTTGATGAATCACATTACAGACCCATGGAATATGGGAGAAAATGCTGCCATCCTCTGTGGACAACTACTCCCCTTTTGAAAAACAACTCTTAACTTGTTACTAGGCCTTGCTGGAGACTGAACACTCCACCATGGGCCATCAAATCACCATGTAGCCTGAACTGCCCAGAGTGGGCCAGATGTGACCTGACCAACAGAGGAATAAAGTTAGACAGTCACAGAAGCAGTTCGTCATTAAATGGAAGTGGTATACACCTGACTGGAGTCGAGTAGAACTTTCAGAATGCCTTATCCACCAGCGTAGTATCCCACAATGGGCCTGTATTCTCACAATTCATTGGTCTTGCCATGTTTCTTGCCATTCCAGACTAGCTGGCCTGGTAGTATAATGGCAAGCACATCATTAATTCCTTTGATGCTAACAGTTGGGGGATCCTCACACCTTTACATCAGTTAGCACAACTAGTTATTCTATTGAATAGGGTGACCGATCCAGAATATCAAGGCAAAAATGAATGGGAGCAGGGCAAGGGAGATGCAGAAGAATATGCCTGGAATCAAGACGATGCTTTAGGTTCATTATTAATACTACTGTGATTAAAATAAGATGTGAAGTATAGCAGCCATCCTGATATTACTGCTAGCGAGTTAGCGTCCTCAGGAATGAAGATTTGGGGCACTCCATTAGGTATAAATCCTTAGTCTGCTGAGACACTGGGTGAGGGCAAAGGAGACACCAAATGCATAATAGAACAAGGGAGAGGAGCCAGGTAGTTCTAAGCACAAATTATGCCCACCTGGTCAATTGCAGAGATGAAGTTACAAATATTTTTCTCTTGTTCATTTATGAAATATAAGATGCAAAAGCATTCATGTAAAAGGCTAGGTTGGCTAGAGAAAAAAATCGTTACACTCATCTAGGTATAAGAAAGAGCTTTTACATTGAGAAATTATTATCTATCATGAAAGCATTCCAGGCCAATACAATTCAATTCCATATTTTTTATCCTTGTCCTTAAGTCCCTCTTCTGACTCATACACTACATGCAATGATGAAGAATGCAGGGAAATAAATGTGGCACAGAATTATGAAAGCATCTTGGAAACAAACAAGTCATTTAAGGGACTAGGTCAATAGACCTGAAAGCCTAGCTCAGACTCTCAGAACACACTAACGTAAATTGACATCACAGAGTTCACAATGAGAGTGTTCTACATCCTCCGTTGGGAAGTAGCAACTGGGGGATCTTACAACATTATGAGCACCTAACTAAGGTATAACTCTTGGTTTCTCCTTATCTCTAGGGGTAAAAAGAGAGAGCGAGGAATTTTTATAAGAATTATGAAGCAATCGGTCCAATGGAATAATGATACCTGCAAGCAACAGTTCCACAACCCTGAAACAAGAAGAACTACATGGTGCCAGATAGAGCTACCAACTGCTCTGATGAGAATCACAATAGACAATTCTGGGGAGAATGGGAGAATAATATGGATCAAAATTCAAAATCTAAAATGAGATCAAGCTTATTGGTTTGATGCTGTTTCGTGACATCCAGGAACCAAACCAAGCTAGAATAATCAACCATTTAGGATCAAAATGGCAGCATTATTTCAGGAGCAATACCCAGAGGTGTCAGAAATAAAGAGAAATGAAAGGAATGGATACAGAAAACACAGGGAGGAAATGGAATAGTGATGGTAATTGAAGAATTTGCAATAAATTGAATAAAATGTGTATGAGTTGTTAAATGCAAAACTGATGATCTGCTCAATAAATATCCACTTAATTCACAATAAAGAATAAAAAATATTACTTGTAATATAGTTCCTTTACTTAAAAACCCTCAAATATTTGATGATATGAATGCTATGGATGACATGGGGAAGAATGGGCATTCTAGAATACTTAAAGAGCCTGGGCAGAGACCAAGAATTAATCATACAAGCAGAGAAAAGGAATATTAAATGGTTTAGATTTTTTTGAAAGGTGGGAGCCAAGTTAGTATCCTTTCATCATAATTATTTTTAATTAAAAATCATTTTATTAAGGGTTCATACATCATTTTTCCAATACATAAATAAACATACTGTGACAAGAACCCCCGCACTTCTGCTGCCGTCATCATAATTATTAAATCTGCATTCTAAATAAATAATCCAAGAAGTAAGTAATAAGACTTGGAGGAAGGATTGAGCATCTGACATGACCTTGTTAGCTGAAAACACAGAGGACTAGAAGCAATGAAAATCAAAGCTTGCAATCTTAAGCATTTATTGCAAGTCAGTCTAAAACAAACAAAATATTCACAACCTGACCAATAGACAACATGGTGATGTTTGAATAAAGTACTGAGCTGTCAATGATTCCATTTTATATGGATCTATAATCAACATTCATGGAATCAGCAAAAAAAAAATTAAATGTACAGCATCTCTTTATCTTGCTCAAAAGTAAATATATCACTGTGAGAACTTGAGTGCCCCTGCAACAGCTCATGATATTTTCAATTCTCTCAATACTATTGAGCTGATACTAATTCACAGAGACCCTGTAGGGCAGGGTTGAACTGGCCTATTAAGTTTCCAAGATGCTTTATAGGAGTGGAATCATGAAAAGGGAGAAGAATGCATGAAAAACTGAAGTGTGAACAAGGAAGACAAGGGAAGAAGTGATACATTTGAACCATCTGTCTTGAAAGGAGTACACCCCATCTTAGAACTGAGGGTGCAAAGAATTTGTCTTATGTACTATGGACATGTTATCAGGAGGAACCAGTCCCTGGAGAAGGGCATTGTGCTTTGTAAAGTAGAGGGTCAGCAAAAAGGGGAAGACCTTCAATAGAATGGATGGGCATAGAGGTTGCAACAATAGACTCAAACACAGCAAAATCGTGAGGATGGTACAGCACTGTGCTGTATTTGGTCTACTGAGCATTAGATCCCCGTGAGTGATTTCCGGTTCCATGGTACCCAACAATAGCAGCACTTCCTAGTTTTAGGGAGTTATTTCACGAAACATAGGATTGTCAAGATTCAGACATTGTTTTAAAGCCAAAATGTGAATATGCATTCTATTGTACCCATACTATACAGAAAACTGAATAAATGTATTAATTTTAGTAATTAATTGCCATTATCCTAGGGTGAGTCTGTAGGTTGTTGCCTACTTGTCAGATGTTCAGCGAGTGAGTGAAGACAATACTAACAGGAGATCACTCCTGGTCTCAAGAAACTTAAGAAACAATATGCAGAAAGATGAAGAAGAATAAACACTAAATATCAGGAAACACACCTCCTAAGATATTAACTGCCGTTATCTCCAAAGAGAGAAACTCTAGTGGCACTGCTATTACTTGATTAGTTGTTAATCCAAATGCCAGTAGTTTGAACCCACCAGTAACTGTTGCAAAGGAGAAAACACTTGACTACCTATTCCCATAACAATCTATAGCTTAGGAAATTCTATGGTGATCACCTATGGTTGCTAAAGGTCATCACCAACTTAATGGCGTACAATTATATTTTAAAAATGCAAATTTTAAAAAAATACAAACTTACTGGAAAATCACCATGGGTTAGTTTATGTGGCCGTGGACGGCTTCCTAGTGTAGGCAGTATATGGGTGGAAGCATTTGGAAGGCTATAGACCAGGGTTCCTCAAAGTATTGATTGTTACAAAGTTGGAAGAAAGTACTATAGGGATTAGAAAAATTCTACTGGCCCTCTCATGACTAGAAATGCTAGACAATGCATAATACGGTTTCCCACAGTAGAGACTCACCCACTCAATATATCTATATTATCATGATTAATCATCCAAATTGAGAAAAATGAAAGGGAAGCACAGCACAAGAGCAAAGGCAGTGAGAAGAGAATATCTACCATGAACAGTGGACTCTAAGCACACCAATGACTCTCACTCAGAAAGATGAAGAAGAACACTAAACACCAGGAAGCACAGAAGACTTTGGGTTCTCTGAGGACCATTCAGTCCTCCACTAATACACCCTTGAGAATATTATACTCTTCTGGGGATGGAGTCGACAGAAATGAGAAAAACACCATTAAGGCTGTTTTAGTTGACTTGCATTACTTCACACAATTCTATTTAATTTTATTTCCTAGAATTATTTAAAATGCTCCCATTTTAATCAAGACTATTTACTGCAGTTTAGAAGTCTGTCCTGAATAAAATAATACCACATGTGTATAATGATATTTTGAATATCTAATCTGATGCTTTAAAAAATGGACTCTATAGAAAAATGGTTAGTGTATGCTCTTTTCTCTCTGATAAGCCAGATTAGTGAGGCCTGGTTTAAAGGAAAAAACAAAGAGATAAAATATTAATCTCCAGTGAAATTTCTGCCACAGAGAGTGAAAATATATTTTGGCAACTGATTTCCATGCAGAAGGTGGACCTGCATGGAATTAGTAGATGCAAACTCATTGATCAGAACAATAAAATGCCCTTCTCATTGAAATACAAATAGATATATTTTAGTCATTCAACAACCCCAGAGAATAGAGATTTGGTCCAAATTCTCCTTGCAGTTACACATATCAATGGGGAAAATAAATCAGATTAATTTCCTTTATAACTTCCCATTGTCTACGGGAAATTTCGTAGTGAAAAAGGCATGCTTTGACCATACCCACATTTTAAAAATGATTTAACTTGGCTGTCAATGTACAGAGAATGGGACATAACAGCCTAACATTTTCCAAAGGTATTTCTGGACTACACTCTGGCTCTCCCAAGATTTCAATCCCCAATTACCTAGTTTACTGGGGATGCTGTCCAAAAAGCTTCTTTGATTTACCAGGATAAGCCTGTACTTTGACAGAATACACCAATAAATTGCAAGGTCTGGAATAACCTGGCAGATACAGTAAGCAAATAGATCTCAATAGTCTAGAGGGAACATTCGAAACATCTTCAGTAACTACAGAAAGGCAGAGGAGACATTTGTCTTCCTTAGCCTGGGCAGTTACAAATGTGTGGGTGGTTAGCACAGTTGGACAGAACATTGCACTAATGAGAGCAAGGTCACAGGTCTGATTTCTGTGTGGGTCACTTAAATCTCATCTCATACATGGTCACAGTATCCTTGTGAGTAAATCTTTGTGAGCTCAAGGGAACTCAGTGGAAAGTTTGTAAATGTAACACAACAAAGAAAGGCCAGGAAATTCACAAGCCCTCCTGAGGAGCTAGGAATGACATAGGCAAAGAGGCCCATTAACAGAACATTTTTTACATGGTGGGCTCCGTGTTCCTACCAATTTACCTTCAGGTGGTGAAAGAAATCATTCCGTTGAAAAAGAACACTTTTGTGAAAATGGATGATTAAGTGAAAGTTAATGGCCACCTTATGTGCAGTCACATAAATCAGCAAAATTTTGATTATTGTTTTTTACTTTCACACCTGTTTCTTGTTCTCTATAGAGAAAGCCCAGCATCAAAAATGCGATTGCGGGCTGAGCCCCGGTGGCGTAGTGGTTGTGCGCGGGACTGCGGCCCACTGGGTTGAAGGTTCAATTCCAGCAGTGGGGCTGGGCCTCCTACTCCCACCACCGGAGAGCAGTGATTGCCCCCCCCCCTCAAAAAAAATGCAATTGCAAATAGTGGAAGATATTTCAGAAACTACAATTTATATAGCACCACCACATAATGAGATAGCTAAGGGCCAAGTCACCCCTGCAAGAATTGCTACCCTCCCCCCAAATTCTATGTGGGATTTTAATGCCTAGCTTGTCAAAGTGTGATCTGTCTGTCAATACCACGAGCATCAACAGTATTGAGAAACTGGATAAAAATGTAGAATCCCAGGATTTTCTCCAGATGTTCTGATTCAAAATCTGTGCACTAACCAGATGTCCAGGTGACTTTCTTTTCCCCGTGACTATTGTTGTTTTAATAATATGATGAAATATCAGCCTAGAACTTTGAGGACCCAGTTATCGTAGGGAGCAGTTGAAGGTTACAAGGTATTTATTTCAGATTCATTACTAACCAATAGAATACCCAGGTGACTTTTTCGCAATTAGAGATCCTGGCATGTCTTCTGGATTCCTTTCCTCAACTGCCAGCCCTTGAGGAGCCAGACCACTGTTTTACAAGTTAGACAGCAGCCTGGGACATTTTGTGGTTGACTTGTTTGATGACAGTTCTTTCCAGTGCAAAAGGCATTTCATGTGGTGTCATGGAGATCAAGACATCCAAAAGAACAGCATGGGAGGACAGCTAGCAAAAGGTTTCTAGTTCAGCATGTTCTTTTACCGTAGAGTGAGAATCAAAGGCTGCCACTGAATATACATAGGATAGGTTATTTAGTTGTTGACTAATAAGGTAAACTGAAATGGCTTACCTGAGGTATCATGCAACGTGTTCACAGCATGTAAAGCTATCATTTGAATTTGCTGTTTTCTCTACTGAACAGTGGATACTCTCAGTTTGTGTGTGCCCTTGTTCCTTCATAAAGATGGTAAATATTGAAATACCGTTGTCTTTGATGGTTTCTTGCACAAGTAATTCTTCTCAAGAGCTTTGAAATGGTGAGCTCATGTGGGATTTAAGAATTGAGTGAGAAAATAATGTAGCAATATTTCTGCATCTTAAAATCCAATTTAGTACCTAAGAATGACGCAGCATGTAGAAAAGGTTATGAGATCTTGGTTCAATCCATTAAAGACACTGAAAGTAGATTTTAGAATTATAGCTTACTATCTTGGTTTCAATATTTAACGAAGTAAATGCATATGGTTCAAACTGCAATCATTTTCATTTGAGACATATATTTTTATCTGAAATGTCAAGCATTTGAAACTCATTTCTAACCAAAACCCTTGCCTTTATTGTTCTGTTTTATTTAGTCTTTTTTTTTTAATTTTGTGGTAGGCTTAGCAGTGTTACATTGTGCTGTATTTTCCAAGGAAGACAAAATGTAGAACAAAGGTCATAAAAATAATAAGTCATTTCTGTGATCTAATAAAAAAGCAATCGGCCTTATTTTTCTTTCTTCATGGGTGGCTGTCCGCTGCCAAGCATGCTACTACATTAGGAAGAGAGACTCCTTGTCTGCTGTCCAGGGTTGACCATTTCATCTGTCCAAACCTCTGACTGCTTGTGTACTGTGATATCATTTTTGTGCTTTAAAACACCGAGCTTTCAGAGTAGAAATGGGCACCAGAGTGGCCAGGGTGGAACGCACAGGAAACAAATACAAGTTACTTCAGAAGCAGACAGCATTCAGCTGGCTAACAGATCAGATCAGCCAGTCACGCTGTCTGCACTCAGCCTTTTTCTTTGCCACAGGCTGGTACCGCACATGCCACATTAATTTTCGAAAACACTATCAGAGCTGGTTTATTTCTCTTCTGATTTGACAGATACACGGTATACTCATAGCGATGAAAGGACATTTCCCTTATACACTAAAGCAGCTTGGAAAAATGGGTTGCAAGCTAGAACTTCCCACTTGTGACCATTTTGCTATCACAAAAGATGAGAACTTTGACCAATACTTTCCAAAAATGAAAGGAAGTGAAATAAATACAGGATGAATTTCTGAACTGATATAAAGCAAGAGACCTATGTACATGAGAATTCCTGAAAAAAAAAATCCCAACTTGCTAGAGAAAAATGTATATATAGAATGTTCGTGATTTTTTTGGTCTACCTCTACTGTGACTTGAATATAAATTTTCTTAAATAAAAGCTTTCTCTAATTTTTTGGTTTTGATCTTCTATCAGAAACTTGGAAGGGAAGGTTATATCTCCTTGAGGGTCATCTCTCTTCAATATGCCATCAGATATTCTTATCAAATTAAAGCCTTTGGAATTCATCTAGCTGTTTACTCTTATAAGAACTATCTGGTTATTCAAAAGCCAACAGCAATAAATTTGCCTCTTAGCAGACCCCCAAGCAATTCTAATTTCAAGAGATAATCAGTCGCCTGTCCTCACTAGTCTTTCTTAGTTTCTTTTCCTTTAGGCTTCTCTCCTTACTCCCCCTCCCGCCCCCCTCCAGAGAGTATTGCTTCATGCCAAGATTTCACCTCCACGTAAAATCTATTGAAGATGAAATGAGGATGCTCCAGATAAAATTTATAGATTGTACCTATGATATGGGTAATCTTTCCAAGAAAGAATGAAGTAGAATTATTATCATTCCTTTAGCTGGCCAAAGGTTATCATTATTGGTGGGGGCAGGGCAGTGATTTAAAACTCTTCTTATAGCCTCTCATTCATGTCAATTATGAACATAAATGACATTTGGTTAGAAAACAAATGGAAATTACCTGTATCATGTTGTTTCAAAGATATTTTTATCTGAAATTGTTACTTCATATAGAATTATTCTCTGCCAAGAGATATCTTTTAGAGCCCTCACCTAAGAGTGACAGTACAAATTTCACACATACATTTCTTTTATTTTTTTAAGATTTATATCACTGTGGCCTCTGGGGAAATACACAGACAGAAAGTGTGTTCACCAAGAAGCTTCTCAACAAAAGGACACTGCTAAAAATGGAGTCTTGACAAAAGACTGGAGCTGCAAAGTTTTATTTACATCGAAGACATTCATTTTCCCTTAGTTTCATGTAATGCTATCAATTGATTCTAGTGGTAGGTGATAATGTATTTTAACACGCAATTGTAGAGAAAATTTTATCCATTACCCAATAAATGCATAACAGCTAGCTGTCAAACCTATTCTTAGTCTTTAAGGCAATAATTATTCTAATGTCAATGTTTATATACAAACATGTTATTTAAAATAATAATATAGAACATTTTGCAAATACATTTTTCATGACATCTGTGGTGTGAATTGATATATAATCCAATATATGTATATATCTTAAGGCAATTTTATTGGAATTACCACTCTTACTTTCACAGATAACTTTTAAATTATGTCTTTCAATTACCATGCAAAGTTCAAAGATGATACTCAAAAGAACAGATGTTTATGTAATGAATCTCTATCTTTGCAAATCCATAAAAAGTGAATTTAAGACCCTACTCTATTTGTGATGCCTCAAAAACATGAAATCATAAAATGTAAGAGCTGGAGGAGATATTTGAGATTCCTACTCCAATACCATCATTTTAAAATTGAGGAATCTGAGAGCTGGAGAGGTTCATCGACTTTCCCAAGCTAGAAAGTCCCAAGGTCATAGATTTAGTTATTGGCAGACTGGGAATTAAATATACTGCTCAATCCATATTTCATTCCTGCCATAAAGGGTTGGGCATTGTGATTCTTCAGCAATGATATCTTTAAAGATGCACACACCTGACTCTACAATTCTTTCATTCTACTGAAAATAAAATAAATTGTGCATAAGCACTTTCATTGTGGGAGGTACACAATTTTCTGAGACAAGACAATTCAGTTCCTGCCCTGCAAGCAAAATGAGCTATGGCGGGCTATCCTGTTGCTCCCTGTCATTGAGTAAATTCCAACTCATAGTGATTGAAAGATGCAGTATATGGATTATAGGAAGGCTTACTACAGCTAGCAATATGCAGATGATATATTGCTTGCTGAAAGGGAAGAGGATTTGAAGCACCTGTTGATTAAAAACAAGAATCCCAGACTTCAGTCTGGTTACAATTCAGTGTAAGAAAAGCCAACATGCTCACAACTGGACCAATAGGTAACATCATGATAAATAGAGAAAAGCTTGAAGCTGTCAAAGATTTCATCTTGCTCGTGTCCTCAGTCCATGCTCATGGAAGCAGCAGTCCAGAGCTCAAATAATACATTACATTGGGTAACTCTGCTGCACGAGACCTCTTCAGCACGCTTAGAAAGAAGGATGTCATTTTGAGAACTGAGGTGCATCTGACCCAAACCACCGCATCTTCAAGCGCCTCGTACTCGTGTGAAAGTTGGATGCTGTACTAAAAAGACTGAAGAAGAAAATAAACATTTGAATTATGGTGCTGGAGACGAATAATGGAAGCACTATGAACTTCCAACAGAATAAACCAATCTATCTTGGAAGAAGTACAGTCAGAATGGTCCTTGAAGGCAAGGATGGTGAGATTTCATCTCGTGTACTTTAGGCACGTTTCCAGGAGATGCCAGTCCCTAGAGCAGGACCTCATGCTTGATAAAGTATAGGAACAGCAAAAAAGGGCAGGCTTTGACAAGATGGAGTGATAAGTGGCTGCACCGATGGGCTCAAGCATAAGAATAAATGTCAGGATGACGCAGGACCAGACAGCATTTCATCTGCTGTACACAGTCACTGTGATGTAGGATCCACTCAATAGCCCTGACAGCACCAGGGATCTCTAGGACGGAGCAGAGCTGCTCCACTGGGCTTCTGAAGTGGTCAGTGTCTAGAAGAGCAGTTTCTCCCTCAGAGCAGCTCATGGAGTCAGAGATCACTCTGTTGGCATCCCCACACTGAACTCTTCCGCCCTCAGGAATTGTCTGGGCTGTCCTGTGGAAGGCTAGAAGGCGTCTCGGGAGTGGAGTGGCTTTGCTTGGGCTGCATTCACATGGTCAGCAGTGGGAAGCCACCAGCCACTCCACAGAGAAAGCTCTCCTGGGCTGGCGACCCCCCCTCCCCCCAAACAGTAACATTATCAGCAACCCACTGGGACCACGCTGAGTCAGGACTGACTCCATGGCCGGGCGTTGGGGTTTTTGTTTCTTGGTTTTGTTTTCTTGTTAGGAGACCCGAAATCAACCTATTACTTTTGATATGGAATCACTTCAATAAATTTAAAATATCAACACCTTCCTAGGTAAATGTCAAGGAGAAATTGAGCTCCTCAGGCCTCTGTTCTTACAACATTGGTGGGAACATACAAGAATCTGGGGACAGTTACTAAGATATCCTTTAATCCCATCAACAGGAAAAACGAGTACTAATGGAAGAATTCTCCCAAAAAACATCTGTGTCAGTCCGGGCAGACTAGAGGAACAAATTTCAAAGACACACATATGGATATAAGGGAATGGTTTATATACAAAAGGAATGGGACACTGAGAAAGCGTCCCAACCCAGTCCAGTTCAAAGTCATTAAGTCCATTATTAGCCCTTATGCCCGATACCAGTCTATAATGTCTCCTTCTGACTCACAAAGTCACAGGTCAGTGGGTGCAGAATCCCGGCACTGGCAGGGGTCTCCCCATGGCTCCTCACCTCCAGGGCTCAGGGTCCATCAATAGCAGAAGCAACTCACCGCTGGCAGTGATCTCCATGTGGCTGCCCCAGCTTCAGAGGTCTAGCTCCATCAGGGCAAAGCCATGTGGTCTCTCCGCTAGCTCCTCCAGCTTCTCAGACACTGCCATCTTGTGTTGTCCATGATTCATTGTCTCTAAGACTAACTCCCAACAACTGGGGGAGATAGCTTCTCATCTTCTCTCAAGAGATTTCCCAGAAGTGTCAGGAGAATGCCATGCCCACATGGAGGCCTCATTGACTACTCAATGGCTATCTCCAGATTAACAGGCTAGACTCCACCCCTACATCTCAATCATAAAATTAACATAAGCACATGACTGCCACAACACCTTTGAGGATTATTCTCTGTATCTCTATTGTCTAATGAAATGCTTGTCCAATGAATAGATTACTTCTTAATAGTACTTAGCTAGTGGGAAATTTATGAGTACAAGAAAGTAGTTTTTACACTCCTATCTTACTGACAGCAATGCAATGCGAGAAAATGTGTGCCTGAGCCCTTGCACATGCCATCGCTTCAGTTGTGGTAACTCCACCAGGGTGAGAATGTGAGATGACCCAGATGCAGGCAGAGGTGCGGCAGGCTGGATGGCTGACTGGGATGTGTATTGTCTAGAATCAACTCAAACTAAATATCATCAATATTTGAAAATCATTTAAAACCAGCGGTCATGAAAAGGAAGAACTCTTAACCAAGTGGTATTGGTTTGTGTAAAATGAATGGGTATATTGAAGTCTTGACTGCAAGAACTATATATATAGTATATATAGTATATACTATATAGACTATAGTATATACTATATATATCTTTCAACATCTTTTTGTTCCGATGTAGTAAATTCACCCATGTGTTTAAAAATAATGCGTATTAAATGCTCTAAGTTCTTGTTTTGATTCTTTTTGTGCCATTAGATGAACACTACCAAACTATGTTTTGACTTTTAAGAATCATTATATTTCTATTCTTCATTTAAGTATGACATAAGAGGAAGCTCAAAGAACATGGTAAGATGCAAAACAACATTTTACTCATTAATACTTTTGGCAGTGTAATGCATATCATAAACTTCTTAGCAGAATAAAGCCCTAAATGCACAAAAGAGGAAACTATTCATTTCCAAATAGTGATGATTACATAAGAACTTGCATCTAACTGCTCAATGATATTAAAACATTTTTTGCTTTTTTGCAGGTGATCAAGTCCAAGATATTGTACATAGCCTCTCTTGCATGTCAGCATTGATATATGAAGATAATGTTTACTCTCAGACATCATGAAAATAAATATACAATTATCTTCCACAGACAAGTTCATAATAAAATTAAACTCTGTTTGGAGACTAACCAAGAAAGTGTGGATTCATATTTTAAAAACCCCTGATTTGAATGCAAACAGCAATGCTAGAATTGAAACTCTGCTGTGATTGGTTCTGTGCTTACCTTCTGTGAGCATTGTAAAATGGAGGCAGACAGTGCATCACATGAAACTGTTTAAATTAATACTCTATGCAACATGGGTAGCTCAAGACCTGGCATATTCTAAATGTTCCATATTTTATACTTCAATTCCCACTGCTACATGTGTTTTAGTCTTGTGTAGTTTGTTGGAACAATACAAATATACTGATTTACTGGCATTATTCACATCAAGTAGAGGAGCTTCATTTCACAATATATTGCAATTTAAATTCAAAGCACTCCAGTTCGCAAAAGGCTGAGAGTGGCAATCCCAAATACAATTTTGGAGTCCTCACATCAAATAAGCCTCCATTAAATTCCTTCAGATTATGGACCAAGAATGTAGCTAATACCGGTCTCAGGCCCAGTGCATTGAGAAGTCAATTACCCTTCATCCCTCTCTAGCCAAACCAGGGAGTGGAAATTTCTCCCTGGGGCTTGCCTAGATGTGTCCTTGACAGAGACCACTATACTGGGTATAGTGACTGGTCCCCTAGTCATGGGTCATGTGCTATCAATTACACTCTGACTACCTGGGTCAGGAGGTCCTAAATCAATCATGCAAGCTCTTCTAACAAAGAACAAGTCCAAATCATGGTTCCATTCCTTCTCCTGTAGTCCCCACAGTGATTGTGATGTATTAATCTGCCATCTTTGTTTCATGTCTTCTGTAAGTGGAGTCTTAATGGTGAAGCTTCAGAAGCATTATAACCTTGAGTGAACATCCTTCCTCATCCAGACGTGCCTGTGTCTTTGTCCATTTTCTGACTCAATAAATATTCTTCTTGAATTATGTTTGTGACTAGAGTCACTTTTGTGCCCTATAACAACAGTGGTTAAGCACTCAGATATCAATCAAAAGATTGGCAGGTACAACCTATCAATCTCTCCAGGGGGGAAAAATGTGGCAGTGTGTTTCTGGGAACAAAGAGAATAAACAGAAGAGTGTGTGTGGTGGTTCTATGCTGACTTGCTGTGAGTCAGAATCAACTCAATAGCAATGGGTCAGGTGTGTGTGTGGGGGGGGGGGGTGTCCCAGCAACAAAGTCTGTTCAATTGAGCTCAATTCTGAAACCTGGAGAAGACAATCTATGAGTGGTTGATTTTAATTCAGGAGGGAAACTTTCATGTCTAAAATCCATAACTGGCCTCTGGCTGTAGTCAATCTAACCTCCATGTATGACCAACCTATTGCAGCATAGTTGAAGGAATAGAGAAAAAAATTCAATAGTCTGTACTTTCTTTAAAAAAGAAAAACTGCAAATGAAAGCACTGAGAGCATTTTTGCTTGCTTATTTTCTCTTTTGTTTGTTTGTTTGTCTGTTGGGGCATCACTACCTCTGGTGGTGGTGGGCGCTACCCAGTGCTGCTCCTGAGAGCCACCGCTGGGTTTGAACTGCCAAGCCCGCGGGCCACGGTCCCGCACTCAACCATTTACATCACTGGGGCTCAGCCCCTGCTTGTTTTCTTTTAAATCAACTCAAATGTAGTTTTGTTACTGACACTAATTTTTGACTCCTGAACCTAGAACTTGGAAAGTGAGGCAGTATTCTGATGATTTTGAGGAGTGAAAAAAAAAAGTGGTATCTCCAAGAAAAAAAAAAGCATGCAAATAAAAGAATTTCTTCTCTGTAAGGCTTTAGAGAATGCATTTCTATTTTTTGGTCTTCTTGTGTATAGCAAATAGCAGGTGACTTATGAATACCATGCAGGCTATGACTATACGGAAACTGGTAAATTAGAGCTAACTGAACAGTGATGTTCTTTCTGCAGAAGTCAAATCATTGTTATAAATGATGCACTTCACCTGTACCAGAAACTCTAGAGTGTGCAGTAACCAGATGCCAGCAAACGTCCACGAAAGAACATTAATTAGGGATGCACATCCTACAAATAAAGTCATGCTTCAGTTTTCTAGCAGTCCAAACACTTACTTTCAGAATTTAAGAATACAGGGAGAAATGGGCTAGTAAATTCTGGATTTATAGTGTTTACCAATATCTATGAGCCAATATGGCCCAATTTGGACAATATCAAGTCTCCAATGCTTTAACAATAACTTAACAACCAAACTGCTGAACTCCTAAACATTTATCATGCAATTTCTTTCACCTGTACCAGTATGAAAGAACTCCCATATACAACTGATGGCTAAACAAATGCTCTTTACTCTTTACAAAATCTTTTCAATATATTTAAGTGGATTGCTGAAAAATAATTGAGTTTGTATGTTATGAGCTGGTTTAAGGTCAGGACCATTTTTGTCAGGATTATATTCTTTCACTATATTCATTTAGTCTATATCCTGAGCAAATAAGCCAAGAAGCTGGGGCATATGAAGACCCCCAACATTAATTGGAGGAAAATTAATTAATAACTTGAGAGACACAAAGAATGCAACTTACTTGGTGAAAACAAAGAACACTTCCAGTATTTTTTTTGTTTTTGTTTTTGTTTGGGGGTGGGGGGCATCATTGCCCTCCGGTGGTGGGAGTAGGAGGCTCAGACTTTGCTCCTGTGGAGCCGGAATTGAACTTCCATCCCAGTGGGCCGCAGGTCCCGGGGCTCAGCCCTACTTCCAGTATTTTTAAGTGCTGTGATGAAGAACAATACATTTCAGCATGGATGACATTTCAAAAGAGAGAGAGAGAGAGAGAGAAAACCTCCCCTTACATGTGGGCCAGTAAGCAATATCACCATAAATAGGCAAGATTGAACTTGTCAAAAGTTTCATTTTACTGAAATCTACAATCAATGCCCATGAGATAACACATTTGGTTAAAATGGAAACAGCAGTCAAGAAATTAAATGTTTCTTCTTGCATTGGGAAAATGTGTTTCTAAAGAAAAAGAAAGAAAGAAAGAAAGAAAAAGGAAGAGAAAGAAAGAAAGAAAGAAAAAGGAAGAGAAAGAAAGAAAAAAAGAAAGAAAGAAAGAGAAAGAAAGACCTCCAAATATCAATTCCACTACCATCAAGTAGATTCTGACTCATAGGGTAGAACTGCCCATGTGGTTTCTTGAAGTTGTTGCTCTTTGGGTCATTAGAAAACCTCAGATCTTTCTGTGGAGGAGCAGCTGGTAGTTTCAAACAGCTTCCCCACAGTGAGCAGCCCAATGCATAGTTAAAAGGGAGCTTTATACAGTTTGTGAAAAAATTCCAGTCTTTAATTTCACTTTTCAGCACACTGTTTTTAAAAGCCCCCTCCTATTTTTTCTCTCTCTGTAATTACAATTTGAGTGAGAGTTTACAATGCAAATTAACTTTTCATTCAATCATTTTGTAATATTAGTTGCTATTCATGAAATGCAAAGCTTTCTTCCCACAGACTCCTTGAGTTCCCCATAGCTCTTTGTTCTTCCCTGCCCTTTCCTGCCATCTGATTTTTATTTTCAAACTGTGCACAAATTAATTTTGCTTTTATAAAATTCTATTTTTGAGTAACGCAGGTAATAACCCTATGTATAAACATTACTTCTGTTTCTTAGGGATATTGTTTGCTTACTAATGGCAACTTCATTCCATGACTATATTATGCCTATATTGTGTCTCAAGACTTTAGTATAATAATGTTTTAAATTAACTGGCCCTTATCTAGCTATTTCAAATAAACAAGTCTAATTCCACAGTCTTAATGATAGTCAAAGGTCTCAAAAAGTCCATGGAAAGTGTTTAATACCATTTACTTCCATGATGTTTTTGAAGCGCCCTCAGGTATAGTCTCCTGAACACATGCACAGCCAGAAAGACTCGCTACGGTCAAAAATAAAACAACAACAGAACCCTTGCCATTCTTATCTATTTTTTTTCTTTTTCTGAAGTAGCCCTCTAACACCATCGTTTTACTCTCTTTCTACTCTCTTTTCCCCTAAGCTCTAAAGTCCATCCTTGTGCCCCGAGTAGTTCGGATTTCAAGTGTGACTCAATCGAACGAAAATACAAAGTCAGAGAGTGCTCCTCTCTGGAGCAAAGGGACGTCCATTTGTTATAATTGCAGCAAAGCTCTTGGGTCACTTTTTCTCACTCCCCACCCCCACCCCAAAGAAATAGCAAGTGTTTTCAAGGCACAAACAAAGTATTAATTCCACCCTCTCCCAAAAGGAAAGGAATGCATGAAAATGTCATTTTGGCTGGGAAGAGAATCAGAAAAGAAGGAAAGATGACTTCCTGTCTTTTTACCCACTTAGAATGTTACCAAATAGCAAAATTTCCCACACCAATGTTTATTTACCACCAATGTTTCATTTCATTATCATCTTAGCCATTAGCTACATGTGCAGCTCATTTAGTCAAGCATATATTGAGGGCTGTTATATCAGTCGTTCATATTTAAAAATTGCTTATTGGTATCAACAACAACATTAGATTCTGGAGGCTATGAACATGAATGAAAAATCGTGTCTATTTTAAAGAGCTTATAGTTTAATGAAAAGATGAGACTTTCTACTTCTTAGAAGCCCACGGGGGCAGTTTTACCCCAGCCTATTGGGTTTCTGTAAGTCAGAATTGATTCGATGGCAGTCAGTGAGTATGTGCAAAATATTAAACATATTTAGGATTCCAAAACTGAGACCTGGTTTATCAGCAGCAAATAAACTACCCTTTGAAAAGTGAAGGTGTTGTGCCAATGCTTTAAAACATCGCCATTTTTTGGTGAATGAATAGACACGTAATTGTTTGTTAATTGAATATCCCAAACCAAACCTATGCCTTAGGATTATTACCAACTCACAGTGACCCTCTCTAGATGTCTCAAGACTGTACATCTTGCCTGGAGTAAGTGGCAGCATCTTCCTCCCACAGAGTGGCTTTAAACAGGGAACCTTATGATTAACAGCTCAATGCTCAGCCAAAAGTGACTTCGAGACCTTCTTAGAATGCATTCACACTACATGGAGATTTGGAAAATGGATGAAATGATCTTCCTTCTATTCCAAAGAAGTTTTCCCAGTATAAAGGAATAATTCCAGACCAGAACATGATAAATCAGTCAATTGCCACAAGAATATAAATATAATTTAAATGGGAGGTGTCATTGTTCTATTTGTTTATTCTTAGTTAAATGATCCTTCTGAATAAATGTTCACAGTATTAGGAGAAATACAAGAAGGGCTTATACAGCTTAAAAGTGTTTAAAATAAGTTCTGGACCCTAGTAGAGAAACAAAAACATATGGTAATCTATAAAGTAAGCCATATAGTATTATGTCATTTTAAAGCAAATTAGATAGGGGTGAAATCTATTACAAAATAAAATAATGGAAAAAAATATTCAGCTGAAATTTCCATTGTGTCAGATGGGTGGAAAGGAAAGAGACACTAGAAACAAATGGGTTTGTTACCATTCAAAAAATTAGTAAATTTTGTGATATAATAAACCATCATTATTGGAACCATTGAAACAAGAGATACATAAACAAGGACAAGTTAGAGGTGACTCATTCAAGTACAAAATTAGATGGGATGGCATTTGACCACTTGAGGTTCATCCTAATGCCAAGAAGAATTTATCATTTTAGGAGCAAAAATACCCTTTTGTCAGACATCGGTTTCATTTTGTGGTTTGTGGGTTTTGTTTTTATAATGAGGCACACAAGAGAGCAAAAGAGCAAGAAGACTATGTGTGTGGGGGGGGGGGTAGATATTTTTAAAAGGAAAATGGAGCAAAAAGTTAAAAATAAAAAGAACTAATCATCCAAAAAGCCAAAGTAAGCTAGGCTTTCCTTTTGAAGACACCTCTATAAATTCAAGAAACTCTGCAGCTAAAGTACCACTACCAGGGAAATGGCCCATAACCTGGTGTGATGAAAGCAATTTCAGGAGCACAGAATTGGTCCTGGTTCTGATTATGTCACAGGAACTTCAAGAGAGTGCCAACCACAAATTACCCCCCAAGTCCAGTGCTCAAGCCTCTTACCACCAGTTCTCAGCAGCATGCTTACGAGCAACCCAGCGGTGCATTCGTTTCCACGCCACAAGATTAAAAAATCCAATAAACGCCTTCCCTGTCTTGAGAAATTCACTCCTGCTGGGATTTGAACCATAGACCCTTAGTTCCAAAGGAACTAGACTCAACATGATGCTGACCAGCCCCAGATATACTCAATTATCAGTTTCTTGTTAACTTCCATTTTATTTAACAGTGGCTAACTAGGAAAAGGTTTGTGCTAGCTAAATCTATTGGCTTGAACTAGACTAGAGATTTTGGTGACAACAGGACAAAGTGGGGCTGAAGTTTCTCGGCCTTTTCCATTTCCCAATGACAAGTTATTTCATGGGGGATCCAGATTTAAAGTTTCTTTAGATTCTGAAACAATCATTCTCTCTCATAAATTAAATATTTCCCCTTAAGAACTATATATACTTGTGGCAGTCATGTGCTTATGATAATTTTATGATTGAAATGTAGGGGTGGAGTCTAGCCTGTTAATCTGGAGATAGCCATTGAGTAGTCAATGAGGTCTCTATGTGGGCATGGCTTTCTCCTGAGACTTCTGGGAAATCTCGC
>PVJH01032892.1:0-22157 GCA_004026705.1 Nesogale talazaci | reverse complement strand
ACCCCTCCCCCATGAGCCCTTAATAATTTACACATTGTTATTACTTTTTCGTATCATACACCGTCCGATGTGTCTCTTCACTAACTTCCCCATTGTCCATATACCAGAGAGGAGGTTATATGTAGATCCCTGAAATTGGTTACCCCCTTCCACTCCACCAGCCCCCACACTCCCAGTATCACCACTCCCACCACTGGTCCTGAAGGGATCATCTTTTCTAAATTCCCCATGTTTCCAGCTCCAGTGTACTTCCCCGGGTCTAGTTGGATTGTCAGGTAGAATTGGGATCATGATAGTGGGTGGGAGGAAGCATTTGAGAACTAGAGGAAAGTTGCATATTTCATAGTTACTACATTGCACCTTGAATGGCTCTCCTCCCTGCAACTCCTCTGTAAGAGGATGTCGCTTCACCCATTGATGGGCTTTGGGTCTGTACTCCCCCTCATTTATAATGATATAATGTCTAGTTCTTTGATGCCTGATACCTGATCCCTTCAACACCTCATGGTCACACAGGCCGGTGTGCTTCTTCCATGTGGGCTTTGTTGCTTTTGAGCTAGATGACCACTTGTTTACTTTCAAGCCTTTAAGACCCCAGATGCTAGATCTTTTGACAGCCAGGTACCATCAGCTTCCTTCCTCACTTTTGCTTATGCACACATTTGTCTTCAGCGATCGTGTCAAGAAGGTGAGCATCATAGACTGCCAATTTAATAGAACAAAATGTTTTTGCACTGAGGAAGTACTCGAGTGGAGGTCCAATGCCCATCTACTGTCCTAATACTAATCGTATAAGTAAATGCATGTTGATCTGTTTCCCCATTGTCATATATAAATATATCTACACATGTACATGCCTGTATTTAGACCTCTATAAATGCCCTTTACCTCCCAGTTCTTTCCTCTATTTCCTTTTACTTTCCTCTTGTCCCACTATCATGCTCAGCCTCCATTTGGGTTTTAGTATTTCAAAAAAGCAACTTTTAACAGAATTTTCCACCATTATTTCTTATTTCCCTCTCCTGAATCTCAGCATTGATTTTGATTATTTCTTTTCTTTTGCTATTAGTAGGATTGTCCTGTTGACTCTGCTCTAGTTGCTGTAAATTTTGTGCCAGCATATCAGTCACAAGTCTCTCTTCCTTTTTCATGTGTGCATGTGTTGCTATGAACTTCCTCTGATAGCTGCCTTTGCTGTGTGTACCATTAGTTTTGGTACGTTGTGTTCTCATTCTTGTTGGTTTCTAGAAATTTCCTAATTTCATTTTTGATCTGGGCCAGTACACACTCCTTACAATAGAGAGTTATTAATCCTCCAATTGTTTGTCCTCATTTTCTTCATCTTCCTTTTGTTGATTTCCAGCCTGATGGCACAGTGGTGAGAGAGAGGTTTTTATGATATCAATGTGCTTAAATTTATGTAGATTCACCTTATTCCCCAGCATGTGGGCTTGAAAAGGATATGATTTTTTTTTTTTTTGGTATTTGGATGAAAAACTCGGTAAGTATCAGGTCAAATTGTCTAATTGTAGTGTTTAGATCTCTAGTGTCCTTGTTGAGTTTCTTTCCCTGTCATCTATCTTTCTCAGAGAGCGGTGTATTGAAGTCACTAACTTTAATTGGTGAGACTGTGATTTCTTTTTTTCATCTTTTGGAGTGTTTGGTTGACATATTCAATGGGTCTCTCATTCGGGAAATATGTTTAAAATGCTTGTTGGTTCTTTGTCTACCATTCCCATAAGCAGTGTAGTGTCCCTCCTTATCTCTTTGTATGGTTTGTACTTTGAGATCAATTTTATCTGAGATTAGGGTTGCAATCCCCACTTTTCTTGAATTGCTGTTTGCTTGGTGTGCTTTTCTCCAGTCTTTGATTCTCAGCCTGTTTTTGTCTATAGTATCTCCTGTAGACGGCAGATTGATGGGGTGTGTTTTCTAAGCCAGTCTGCTAGACTCAGTCTTTTAATGGTTGAGTTCAGTCCATTGATATTCAGAGTTACTATCTCCATCTATGGACTCTGTGAATTCATCTGATACCTTTTGTGTTGAATTTCCTTTATTGCTTTCCTAAGTGATAGATTCCTGTGGTGAAGTGAAATTTCTTTCATTTTAAAAGAATCACTTTATGGGTGATGCCTAAAACTCATCACAATCCATACATCCATCCATTGTGTCAAGCACATTTGTACATTTGTTGCCATCATCAGTCTCAAAACATTTGCTCTTACTTGAGCTCTTGGTATCAGCTCCTCATTCCCGCTCCTTCATGAATCCCTAATTTATAAATTATTATTTTGTCATGTCTTGCACTGTGCCTCTACTGCACATGCTTTTTGAGTCAGAAGGAGACTTTATAGACTGGTATCAGACATATGGGCCAATATCAGGCTTATAACTTTGGACTAGGCTAGGTTGGGATGCTTTCCCAATATTCCATTCCTCTTGTATATAAACCTTTCCCTTATATCCATATGCATGTTTATGAATTTGTTTCTCTAGTCTACCTGGACTAACACATATATATTAAAAAATCACCTCAACAGAGAAGACCTTCCCTCAGCTGCAGTCAGTTTTTCAAGATGGGGGGAAAGATGTACATTTCTGCTGTACAACACTGTGCTATGGTCACCCCCAATGTACAGACACACATACATACAGGATATGTGAGTCTTACTGGAAATGCAAGTGAAAATGTGGGGACTGGGGACCTGCAGATCTCAGAGATGGTGATTCCACTTCTATTGGCAGGGGAACGAGGAGGAACAACCTCCTGCTGGGGAGAGAAACCGTAACAATATTTGCATAGAACCCAAGGAGAGAATATGTCCCCTCTGTCCTTGACTGGGAACTTTCAGTGGAAGCTTGCCGGCAGAGTCTGGGGGACACAGAAATGTGAACAAGCGGTGTCATCTGTGCTGTGACTGCTCCTTGTTGTCATCACACCACAGCCTGATTTGAGGGGTCAATGGCTACAGCAGAGGCGTCCCGGCACTGGCAGGGGTCTCCCCATGACTCCTCGTTTCCAGGGTTCAGGGTCCATTAGTAGTATCCATTGGTGGTGGGAGCATCTCAGTGCTGGCAGGGCTCTCTCTGTGGCTTCCCCGGCCCCAGAGATCTGGTTCCATCAGGGCAAGCCCATGTGACTTCTCCTCCCGCTCCTCCATTCTCCAGGATTCAGGATCAATCAGCACGCTGTCATCTCATCTTGTCAGTCGTGTGACTCCCAACAACTGGGACGATGATCTCTCATCTCCATGAAGCAAATATCGTGAAGCTTCGCAGAATTCTCAGGAGAAAGCCATGTCCACACAGAGGCCTCATTGGCTATCTCCAGAGTGACAGGCTAGGCTCCACCCTTACACTCTCAATCATGACATAGACACATGATTGCCATAACGTACTTATCGAAGGGTGATGCGTGCTTCATGGACACTGGGCTGGCGTGTGACCTTGGTTCATGACTCTGTTTCCATGAACACCAGTCAATGAACTTTGACAACTTCGACATTTTCTTTATCATGTTTTCTATTTTTTTTTTAATATACTGCTGCCTAATTGTAGAATACTTTCATCAACCCTAACCTCCAGTGCCTAACCAAGTCTCCATGGATTTGTCCATGCTGGCCACAGCAGACAGATGGGACTGTACCATAAGCAGTCTTTGGGATGTGGCTTCTTTGATGTTGCATGATGTTTTCATGGTGTATCCATGCTGGGATGGACCATGTGTTCAGCCCCATTCCCAAAAGAGATTCCCTGGTGTGTGTGGGACACACTCTGCTTATCTTCTCCATGGCTGAGGTAGTGATCTTAGGTCGAGGATTTGGCTTGTATTTTTCAATGGTATCACCTGCACAGGGGACCTTCCCATCAGTTTACTTTAACACGATGGCCGGGTCAGGTCACTTTGAGGTTGGCGAGGCACTGCTTGGAGCATGCAGGTGAGGATGGCCTGGCACACCCGCCTGTCCTCCTCTCAGCTCCCTGCTTAGCAGCAGGGCTTTTGACGCTGCTGGTTGACCACGGAGGAAGGCCAGCCTCCTCAAATGATGCTGCAGGTATTTTTCAGACTGATCCCAGCCAGGGCTTCCATCTGCTCTCCCACTGCAGGTCTGCCGAAACCAAGTCTCTCACCTTCTTCTGCCTGTTAGCCGCCCAGCTTCTTCTTGCTCTTCCTTCTGTCCACCCAACTCCTGTGCCTCCCACAATGCCCAGCTTGCTTCTAGTGCCTCAAGGAGGGTTTTCTCAAGCCCTCTTCCTCTGAGCTCTCTCAACACTTCATTCGGTTGCCCGGTGGGGTCCCGGGAGCAGCTCTGGTGCCTGGCATTGATGCTGTGGTTGTTGGGTAGCCGGGGACTCAAGGTCTCTGGAGTGGGGGGAAGCGGTGAGGGAGCTGGAGAGATCCATTGCACAGGAATGAATGGGCACAACGAGTCTCTTCCACACAACGGAGTCACATTTGGCCACAATTGCTGAGCTGCGATGTGCTGAGTCTCTGTGTTTGCCTGTGTTCGATGATCCAGGGCACACTACCGTTGGTCAGTGCAGGAGCTACCAGAGTGGGAGGCTCATCAGGGAGAAGTCCCATGCTACCGGGTGAACCACCCCACTGAACCCAGTCTAACAAAAGATTCATGGACAGCTGTATCTACATGTGCATTTTCTCAGCCTCGATGGAAACAGACACAGCCACACACCCTGCCAAGGCACACGGACTGCATTCTTCACACGGCGCAAATGTTCACATCCTCTGAGCCGCTCCACCACCAAGGACTTGGACTCCCTGCCCAGTGAGCTTTCATCTCGTCCTCCCAGGGGCCCTCCTTGATCTGATGACCACACCAGAAAACCAAACTCACTGCTGGAGAGTCGAGGTCAACGCTGCCTCTTTATCGGAGTAGAAAGCCCTGCCTTGTCCCCATGCAGTGGCTGGTGGACTTGAACTGCCGGCCTTTCAGACAGCAGTCCAACACTTAACCACGACACTGCCTGGACGCCAGGACGTGAGGCAAAGAAGCACCTCTTCACCTAGAGAAAAAGAGACAGCGAAAAAGCGACAGGAAGCCAGACTAGAAGAGTTCATGGCACTACAGCCCTCTCCAGTTTTGCCTCTAACCTGCTTTGCCCAGTCACAGACCCCCTGGCCCAGATAAGCTTCTTTCTGCTAGCTAATACCGGAGATTTAACCCCTCCTGGGCCTTCTCCAAGTAGAATCATTATAGTATCTTTTCAAAGAGCGCGGCAGAGTGACTGCCCTGTCTCATTCCCTCGTTCGCTCTCTCCTTGAAAACCTGTAAGAGCAGATAGGAAATACAGGCCCTGGATATGGGGGCTTAAATCTAGGCCCTCACCCCAGCCACCTCCCTCAGTCGGGCAGATGCTCCCTGAATGTACTGTTTGAAAAAGAAAGAGGAGTTTGGATCCATTATGATGGCCAAATTCTTGACCTCTTAGTGAGAGGCAGGATGCAGAGGCTGTTGACAGGGGGCCACCACCGGCCCCTGCCATGAAGATGTGCCCCCTGGTCCCTCAGGAGTGAGCCCACACCAGGGCAGACCTCCCTCTCGATCTCTCACTCAGCGATGCTCAGGGCAGCAGCAGTCTGGGTGCAGGTTGCCCGTCACCTACCTGCCTCCCCAGGCAGCCGCCCGGGCTGCAGACTGTGGGCTCCCTCCTGAGGGACACTACGACCAAACAAGGCCTCCCCGGGGCCCTCGGTCTGCCCACGCTCCCCGCCCCGCATCTGTCTCTTCCTGTTTTCTGAAGAGTGCTGCCATGACATGAGGTAACTTATAGAAAATAAGTTACTTCCTCTTTCGGAGCCAGTCTGAGTTCCATCTCAGCTGGAGCCTCCTCCTTGGGATGCTGGAAAATGGTGTCTGTCTCCGCTCCATACACCGTGGACCTAAGGGACCAGGGGCCAGCGCCTGCCCACAGCTTGCTGCAGTGCCCTGAGCATCTGGCTGCCTTCTGAGATGCTGGGGACAGGGAAGGAGCCATGGAGGAGGAGGAGGAGGCCGAGCCGCCTTGTGGGCCAAGAGGAACCGACTCCTGGTGGACAGGTAAGGAAGAGGTGGACTGGGTAGGGACAACTCGACCACCTTTGGGGGGAAGCCGGTGTCTGAGACGCAAATACCTCGCTCTTCATAAGGCCAGCACCAGGCTGCACACTGGGGGCCATCTAAGACATCCTCTGAAACTGCCCAGCAAACTCTGCTAGCCTGAGGTTCTCAGTCATCTGCCTGCCTTGAAGCCTGGACAGGCCAGCACTGGCCTGACCCAGGCTAGTACATCTCCCATTACTCAGCATCCCCCAGGCTCCCGTCGCCATGGTTGGAACAGGTGAGACCCTGACCCACCTCCGTATTTTTGAGAAGCCAGCCCCTGCTCACCCAATGGTCTTGTTTGTGTTCTTAATGAAACAGAAGGTGCAAAGAGGTGTGGGGCCTGGTGTGATGATACCGAGAGCTTAAAAAACCCAAACAGAATGAAACAAAAACCCCAGGCGACACAGTCTGCATAATCTAAGCACGCACGCATTCGGGGAGATATTATTTACAGCCTCTTGCCCATCAGTCACCCCAGGCTGGCATTTTTCAATGAGATTTACAGGGGCCAGGGCCCCCGGCCATGTATTTATATGCAGTCAGACTCTGGTTCCCAGTCTCCAAAATAACCCGGGGCTGGAGAGCTGCAGATAAGCCGAGGAGGACATGGTCCGAAGGGCACCAGTCTCTCCTTTCCCGCAGCAAATCTTTCCATAAAAACCAAGCAGCGATGTTATCTGCCCAGATACGCGGAGAGGCAGGATGCAACTTAGAAAAAAGATAACATCCGCTGACTGGGAAAAACAGAAGAAACGTCACAGGCAGTTTAAAATACTGCGCCTTCTAACTGCCCTGCTGTGCAACTCCGGGGGGACATGGGTATTTATGGTGACAAGGAGACGGTGAACCAGGGCACACGCTGAGGCCTGCGGTCAGGTCCTGAGAGGCCCGGAGGAGGTTGGCTTCCTTAGTTGTATTGAAGTTAGGAAGTCAGAGGAGGGGGTGGCCTTAAAGGAGACACTCCTTAGGAGGGGGCCACCCCCAAAGGCGCCAGTGAGTCTGGGGCTGTGAACTCAGGGCGCAGGATGTAGGGGTGTCAGCCAGAGAGACCTTCCCAGGGTACAGACATGAGCATCATGAAGCAGACAGTTGGGGGTGGTGGTGATATCAGTGTCTGATTGCCAAGAAAGAGACCACCATTATGAGAGCGCCTACAATAGTCTGCAGGATGCCCCCTCCTATTACCGCCCCCCCCATCTTCTCCCAGCCTTCCAACAAGTGGGCCTGAGCCCCTTGTTTTAGATGAGGACCACCCAGCCCAGAAAACTGAAGGGAACATTTCAAGAGTTTAGATTTCGCAGGGGTCAGAAAGAGGGTCGAGAGAGTTCTTGTCTGGAGTTCTTATGGGATTGGGCCATGTGCCCTGGCTTTCTGGGACTGGCTGGGCCGAGGTGGACAAGCTATGCAGCTGGAGTCAAAAACATTAGCAGAGCTGGATGGGGACGCCCTGGCCAAGCCTCTGTCCACAGGCTACCTTGTTCAGTGCTCCACTGATTGCAGGTCCGAGGTGACCCAACATGGGGCAAGCCTGTCGCCCCCATTCTTCCATGTCACCACGTCACAAGCTCCCAGTTGGTGGATTCGAACTGCTGACCTCATACTCAGCAGTCCAACGCTTACAGATGGTGCCGCCAGCGGTCCAGGGTGGATGGAAGTGCCGTGACATCCCAACCATTCCTTCTCGGCTCACAGCCGCAGAGTCCCTGCTGACTGGAGCGACCCAAAAAGAACAGGGGAGCGCTGCTCCCGGGGGTTCCAAAGACTCTTAACTGTTCAAGGGAGTTGAAAGCCGAGACGCTCTCTTAGGAGCAGCTGGCAGGTTCAACCTGGGCATGAGGAGTCCAAGTCTTGACCATGCCCCTCCAGGGCACCATGCCTTTCCCTCCCTTCTCTCAATACACGCTCCCTTGGGGTCATCTGGAACAGAATCTGCAGGTATCTCTGAGGCCGGCCTGTACGAAGAGGCTACGAAAAGTTGGCAGGGACATGGAACAAAAGCATCATGGGAAATCTCCGCGGACTCACTGATGTCCCTGGTACCTCCACTGTTGGTGTTGTCTCCTCCAGTCACTCAGCTCAGAGCAAGGGCTGAATTTGCTCTTGCTTCATTGTACTTCACTGCCACGGGTCAGACCTCGACTCGAGCCTTGTGCTCCCGATGGGTCTCATTGGCTGGTAGGGGGAAGTAGATGACCACGCTTCTCTTCTGCATTGGATTTAGCCCAGAAGCTCAACTGAAACCTGTCCATGAGCACGAGCAGGCAGGCGGCGTAGGCTGGAAATCGAACATGGGTCTCTCTAAGGGAAGGTGAGCACTTTGCCAGTGAACAACCCGGTGTCCAGATCATCAGCAAAGGAAAAAGCACATCGACCGATAAAAACAGGCCATGCCAAGTGACATGGCCAGCGCCCGTTCCGTCAATGCCAGTTTGGGACACTCGAGGTTTGTGGGTGTGGGCTGTCAACCAACTGGAGGCAGCTCACGGCAGGGAACCTGTGAACAACCAAGGAAACATAGCCTGCTCCTGAGCCATCATTAGCATCATCCACGCTCTTGAACTCACTGTCTGACCAGGCGCATCTGAGAGCCTTCCCTCCTCGGGCGCATTTCCTGGCACTCAGTCAAGCCAAGCTCTGGCATGCACCAGAGGATTTTCATGGGCTGAGGCGGATCTCCAGATCTTTCTTCCGAGTCAGTTTGGGTTTGGAAGCCCTGCTGAAACCGGCCCGCCAAGCCTGGCCCTGCTGGTATTTGAGATCCTGGTGGCGTAGCGTCGAACAGCATGGCACGCATTGACATCTGGGTGATGGTTGAAGGGGTCTGGTTTTTGGGGACTCAAATTAGGAGCCAGGAGGAGCCCAGATGGTGTAGCGGTGATGCATTCGAAATCAGCAAGAAAGACAGGACTTTCCACCTCCGTAGTTTGGGAAACTCAGAGGGGCAGTTCTGCTCTGCCCCATCGGGTTGCTGTGACTCCAAGGCAGGGGGGCTTGTTGTGTTAGTGTATCGTGGGAGGCTTGGTGGGTTATGCCTCGGGCGGTTAACCACAAGGTCCCCAGTTTGAAACCACCAGCCACCAAGCCAGGGAAATACGAGGTTTTCCGCTTCCACGAACAGTTAAAGTCTCAGGTGCCCACAAGGGAGTGCTCACCTGTCTTTGAGAGTTGTCATGGGTCAAAGTTGACTCAAGGACAATGAGTCTCCAGTCACTGGAAACTAAGAAGAAGGCTCGGCCGTCAAGGAACATGGCCTGGGTGAGAGGACCAGCACTGGAGAGAGACTTGGGCAACATCTGTTCACTGCTCAACGGCATCAACAGCAGCCAAGCACATGGACCTGGCTGGGTGGAGCCCACAGGAGCCCAGCCAGTGACATCTGTGGAAAGAGACGATCAAGACCTTCCTGAGCTCAGGCAGACCCGCAAGTGCTCACAGGCAAGTTCAAACTGAGCCACCAGAGCCGAAGTATGACTTGGAGTACGTTTCCCCCGAGAGTGAGAGATCATCTCCAGAAGAGATTGGATGCCTTGAGCACCAAGGACCAGGGAGAAGATGAGCTATGGAGTGGCGCCAAGAATATTATTCCCGAAGAATGCCAAAGGTCATTAGAGACAAAGGAAAGAAGGAAGAGACCAGAATGAGTGTCGGAAGACACTCTGCGTCTAAATGCAGAGGACCTAAATCCAGTAAGAGACAGGGTCACAAAAAGAATCCAACAGGAGTTCTCAAAAGGCAGCTCGAGACGACAAAGACAAGCATGATAATGAAATGTGCGAAGCTTTTCTAGCGAGATGACGACAAAGGGCAGAGACTTCTCAGCATCTCTCGTGCTATAAAAGACTGAAGTAAAACTCAAACTTTGAGGTACAATATTGAAGGATCCATGGGGGAAAATATTGAATGATGCAGAAGCCTCAAAAGAGGGACTGTGCCAAAGAGAACTGGTGGACCTCCTCCAGCCATTTCAGGAGGCGGCATACGGTCAAGAAGGCCTTGGTGAAAGGCACCAGGAATTGATGGTCTGCCGATGGAGATGTTCTAGCCAACATTGCAATGGTGCAAGCACTCACTTATCTCCGCCAAGACATCTGGAAGTCAATTATCCGGACAATCCATATTTGTGCCCATTATCCAGAGAAAGGTAATCCAAGAGACTACAGAAGTGATTAAGCAATAACATGATTTTCACAAGCAAGCACCAATCTCCCAGAGATAGCTTAAAACATGGCTGTGGCAGTCCGTGGACATGAAACTACCAGAAATGTGAGCAGGATTTAAAAGAAGGTCTGGGATCATGAAGCAGGCATGGCTGATGCCAGATGGACTTGGCTGAGTGCAGAGCCCCCGGAAGATGTTTACCTGTGTTTTATGGATGATGGAAAAGCATTCATCTCATTGGATCATAACAAATCCAACATCTCATCTGTTTGCCATTAGCCTGGCTCATCCTTGTAATGCCATAAAACAACAGACCGTCACAAATGCCATGCTCAGAATCGAATTATTCCACACCATTGGCAAATGAGTCTGTGTCTACTTTCCCGGTGTCTCTTCGTGCATTGCTGCACTCTGTTTGGCGGTTTGTGTTCTCATTAGCAAGGAATCAACTCCTGGAGAGGCCAGCCCAGGGTGCTGGAGCTGCTCTGGGGCCACAGGACAGCCCACAAAGTGGCACTCGGTGGTGAATGACTCTTGGTGATGGCTCTGTCCTCCCTGTTCGTGCTGTCTCCCAGCTGCTGGATAGGACGAGTGCCCCGACCACCCTCAAGACACACGTGTGTGTCATCCGCACATGCCTGGTGCCTCTGGTGCAGCCCTCCAGGGTCAGCCTGTGGCCATTCTCCTCCTATTGTGCAGATGGAGAGATGAAGTCCCTTGAAAGGAAAGATTCTACCCAAGCATCGCAGCAGGCAAGGGGCTCTGAGTGGAGCCCCCTTTAGGGTTCTGGGCTGTGGTGTAAATGTGCCAGCCACCTATCCATGATGGGGGCCTATGTGCTTCTGGAAGAGCCTTCCTCCAGGTACCAGGGTGCTTATGCCATCAGTAGCTTCAAGCGTTTGCTCCAATGTCTTCTTCTCAGCGTGACTCAGAAGCACCATCCTCCCTCCCTCCCCCCCCCACCCATACACCTGTACTTTCCCGCGGCACACTCCTTCCTCCTTTCTCATGCATGGGCTTTTCTAGAACTCACTGTCTTTTCTAACTCACTGTCGTGTTAGTCTGGGTAAACTAGAGAAACAAATACATAAACTCGCATATGAGTATAGGGAAATGGTTTATATACAAAAGGAATGGAACATTGAGAAGGCATCCCAACTTAGTCCAGTTCAAAGTCATAAGTCCGATATTAGCTCATATGTACGATACCAGTCTCTAATGTCTGCCTCTGACTCCCGAAGTCACGGGCCAGTGGGTGTAGAGTCCTGGCGCCCGCAGGGTTCCCCTCATGGCTCCTCGCTTCCAGGGCTCAGGGTCCATCAACAGCATCCACGGGTGGTAGAAACAACTCATCACTGGCAGGGGTCTCCAGGTGGCTTCTCCAGCTTCAGAGGTCTGGTCCCATCAGGGCAAGGCTGTGCGGCCTCTCTTCCAGCTCGTCCAGCTCTGCGGACGCTATCTTGTCTTGTCCATAGTTTGTTGTCTCTGAGACTAACCCCCAACAACTGAAGATATAGCTTCTCATCTTCACAAGGGAAATATCGTGCGATTTCCCAGAAGTCTCAGGAGAAAGCCAGGCCCACATGGAGGCCTCATTGGCTACTCAATGGCTATCTCCAGATGAACAGGCTAGACTCCACCCCTACATCTCAATCATGAAATTAACACAAGCACACGACTGCCACACTGTCTAATGGCGTGCACACTTTACCTTAAGCACCACTCCTTACCGGTCTCCCTAACGTGAGTGGAACCCCTATAACGCAGGTCCTTTTCTTTGCTGATGTGCCCCCGAGGGAGACCACCTTGAAGGGGTTTGCCCAGCATGGGGCTGGTTTTAAATCGGTTAAGAAGAAGGCGAGGAAACAGAGCAGAGCAGCAGCGCTGGGGCTATGGCTCTGCGAGGCAGCGCGTCGGACAGGCTTCCCGTCATGGAGGCAGAGCCCAAGTACCCCATGGCTGAGAAGCTAAGACCCAGAGAAGGACTAGGCTGCTGGCAGAGGAGGGGAGCTGCCACACACCAGTGATGGCTTCCTTGTGGCTGTTAGGGGCCATGGGGCTGGTTCTGGCTTGCAGTGACCCTGTGTACAACCCAACAAGCCAGCGCCTGGTCTGGTGCCATCCTCACAATCACCCAGGAGCTCTGCTGAGCCCCCGCTCAGCACCCTGGCACGATGTTAGCTGCTAAAGGGCGGCCGTGCCGCAAGGGTGCCAGCCAAGAACGAAACTTGGGGCTTCCACATGGAACTGGGGGCTCCATCCCTGTCCTAACCAGGGAGTGACAAAACCCAAACCAAGATTGATGCGGACAGTCCAGAACTGCCTCTGTGGGTTTCTGTGGCTGTAAATCTTTACCAGAGCAGATGGCCTCGTCTGTCTCCGATAGAACAGACGGGGGTTTTGAACTGCTGGCTCTGTGATGAGCAGCCCCATGCATAGCTCACTAGATCACCAGGGCTAGGAGACTAGTTGCAAAGGACAGCATGGGCCTGCATGGGGGTAGTGGAACTTCCCAGAACTATAGTGAGTGGGCCCTCTCACTCCAAGACCAAGCAGCAAAGAGGAGGGGCCATTATTGGCCTGGGAGAGGGCTTCCAGGCACAAATGTGGCCTTCAGCAAAGTGACGCTGGCCACCTCGACACCACCCTGATCCTACTCATCGGCGCTACTCATTGGGCTATGTCAACTGTTCCCAACATCACCCTTGGTAGGGGAAGTCCTTCCTTCAGCCTCCTGGAACTGCGGGCACAGAGTAGAAGACAGGGAAGCAGACCAAGGGTCTCAAGACCCAGGTCTTAAACCACAGGACCCCTCTGGGACCAAACCACCCAACTGTGCAAAATTGAATGAAGGGCCCACCGGGTATACAGCAGAGAAATGAATAGTTATTGATGTTCATGATTCCTAGGCAATATAATAATTTCTCCTTGTTGGTAATGAAGTTAGTCAAGTGATGGGGGTGGGGGGAATGGAAGAAGCCCCAGGCCTTCTCCCTGGCGGAGGAGAGGGTGGTCCAGGACAGATGGACGCTGAGGAAACTCACCTCCTGAGAACCAGTGTCAGTTCCCTAGTTCCCTGAAAAGTTCCTTTTTGTTGAATACATTTCATGTCTTTCCCCAAGACTATCTCCTCTAGGTTCCCAGGTATGAAAGATGAGAGACGTATGTATTTATTTGCAAAACTATATCCATTGTGTTTTGCTGTGAACGTTTACCTAGAAAATTAGGTTTCCGCCCCAGTTTTGGCACCGGTTGTTCAGTGACTTTCACCGCATTTGCACCCTGGCGTGGACCCGCTGGGGGTTCCAGTGCCAGCACGTGCCTCTCCTTGCTCTCTGGCCCCGTCTTCTTGACTTTGCCCCAGGCCTGTGGTCGGCAAACTGCAGCTCGCAGGCCCTAGGCGGCTCTTTCCATGTGGATGTGCGGCTCTGAAGTCACACTGAAAGCATTTGAAGGTGATAATTTCAGATCACGGCGATTTCATGTGTCTGGAAAACATATTTAAGGCTCTTGAGTGATTTTAAAGTTGTTAGGAGGGACAGGATGGGATCTTTGGTCTCAAGAGTTTGCTGACCCCTGAGCTAGAGCAACTGTTGACCTTTGACCTTAAAGTGACCAGATTTCAAGCATTGACAGGGGGTCGGCGGGGGGTGGGGAGGGGGGGCAGGTTTCTTGATTGAAAATTTGGTCTATATGGAGCAACAAAAATGTTCGTAGGTTGCAAAAATAGAATTGTAATGTATTTATTTAATTTTAAAATGCTGCTGGATGCGGGACAAATTGTTAGAAAGAGAGACGTTTGGTCACCTTACTTTGGGTCTCACAGAGATTAAAAGACCAAACCAAATAAATAAATAAAAAAGCAAAAAAAAAAAAAAAAAGACCAAACAAAGCAAAAACAAAACCAAAAACACCTTTTAGAATGTGGATTGGGTGCAAGTGTACAGGGCAGGTCAGTCCCCACTCAGCGACGCAGACACACACGCTGTTCCTGTCATTGATGGCAGTCCCCAGAGAGGAGCCTCACTCACCTGCTTCCTCCTGACGCTTCCTGTTTCCCTCCCCCCTGCTCACCTGCCCTCGGGGCTTCTTCCTGGGGTGAAAGCTGCCCTGTAGATCTGAAGCGGTCGATCATTCTCAGGTGACAACCCTCCACCATTAATGCTCCCTGCATAACCTGTTGCGGAAGGAGCCCTGTGTTCCCAGTGATCGCCGTTGCCCTGTGTGCCCGTCTGTGCTTACACTCAACGGGGGCTCAGGGGAGAGTTTTGGCTCAAGGGTTCAAGAGCGTCTCAGAGCAATCTTCTCAGGAAGTCCTGTAACCTCAACCATTCGGGTAAGTCTGGACTGCTGAAGAATCTAAAGAGTTCCGTCTGCACCCTTTCCCCCATTCCACCTGCGTCCAGCTATTGTGACCCGCTGAGATGATCTGCAGTGACAGCAGGGCACCGTCCAGTTCCTTTGGTCTCCGGATAGATGAGGTTGTGGCTCATGGGACTCCTCGATGCTCCAGGAGCCCTGGAGGGGGAGGGGCTACAGGCTGGGCTGTGATCTGCAAGGCTTTCTCCTCTGAGACTTGGTTCCCTTCTTTCTTGGTTCCTGATGAGCAGAGACCAGGCGCTGTGTCTTAGGCGGCAGCTCTCACACCTTTTAGGTCCCCAGACATTGCTCCCCAGACTGGGATGCAGAGAATTAGTTTTGTGGTGTTGATGGAGGACCTACACCTTGAAACCCAGAAAGTCATTCTCACACCTTGCGTGGTGTGGCCTGACACAGATGTGTAGCTTGTCTGCGTCTGCGTGGTCATCTGCATGCGTATGCACATACAGAGACATCTTTCTAGGCTTGCACAGATTTTATTGATGAGAATAAGTGTTTAGTTTGTTTTTTATTTAAATCATTTTATTGAAGGCTCATACAACTTGTATCACAATCAATACATACCCTATTGTATGCAACCCACATTTGTACATTTGTTGCCATCATCATTCTCAAAACATTTTCTTTCTGCTTAAGTCCTTGGTATCAGCTCCTCATATTTCCCCTCCCTCCCCACTCTCCTTCTCTCATGAACTCTTGATAATTTATAAATTATTATTTTTTGGTCATATCATACACTGTCTGATGTCTCCCTTCACCCACTTTCCTGTTGTCCATCCCCCAGGGAGGAAGTTATATGCAAATCTTTGTAATTGGTGCCCCCTTTCTACTTCACCTTCCCGGTCTTGCCACTCTCGTCACTGGTCCAGAATTCCCCATGTTCCTGCTTTCTATCTATACATGTACACCACCTGGTCTAGCTTGATTTGGAAGGTTGAATTGGGATCATGGTAGTGGGGGTGAGGAAGCATTTTAGAACTAGAAGAAAGTTGCATATTTCATTGTTGCGAGACCGTATCTTGACTGGTTTGTCTCCTCCCCCCTGACCATTCTATAAGGGGATGTTGCTTCACCTGCTGATGGGCATTGGCTCCCCAATCTGTACTCCCTCTCATTCATAATGATATTATTTTTAGTTCTTTGATGCCTGATACCTTATCCCTTTGACACCTCATGGTCATACAGGGTAGGGTGCTTCTTCCATGTGGGTTTTGCTGATTCTGAGCTAGATGGCCGCTTGTTTACTTTCAAGCCTTTAAGACTCCAGAGGCTATATCTTTTGATAGCCGGGCAGCACATTGATAGCCTTTTCCACCACATTTGCTTATGCACACATTTGTCTTCAGTAATCATATCAGGAAGGTGGGCATACAATGACATGATTTTCAGTTCTTCGATGCCTGGTCCCTGATCCTGTTGACACCTCGTGGTCACACAGACTGGTGGGCTTTATTGCTTCATAGCTTGATGGCTGCTTGTTTACTGTCAAGTCTTTAAGACCCCAGACGCTATATCTTTTGATAGTCAGGCACCATCAACTTTCTTTACCACATTTGCTTATGCATGCATTTGTCTTCAGTGATTATGTTGGGAAGGTGAGCATCATGGAATGCCAATTTAATAGAATAAAGTGTTCTTGTCTTAAGAAAGAACTTGAGTGGAGGTCAATGCCCATCTGCTATTTTAATACTAACCCTAGAAATACATGCACATAGAGCTATTTCCCCATCATCATATATAAATATATTCACCTATGTACATGCCTATATTTAGACCTCTACAAATGCCTTTTACCCTCCAGTTCTTCCTCTATTTCCTTTTACATTCCTCTTGTCCCACTATCATGCTCAGCCTTCAGTTGGGTTTCAGTAATTTCTCTCTGTTACATGATTCTTGATTAATCTCTATCAGGTCTCTCACACCCACCTTGTCACTGACTTTGGATCACTTGTTGTTCCTCATCCTTGGGTTGGTCAATGCCACCTCCCCATCTCCCATGTGTCTCCCCACCCCCAACCATCAGTCCCATTGTTTTCTCCTCCAGACTGTTCATCCAGCCTATCTTATGTAGGTAGATTTGCAGAGATAATAATATGTACAAAAAAAGCAAGATATTATAAGATGAAGTGCCCAAAGAAAACAAAACAATGACGACAACAACAACAAATGTCCAGAAAAAATATATAAGTAAAAAGATAAAGATAATAACAAAAGAAAAACCTGTAAATGGTTCAAAGTCTGTTCATTGAACTCCAAGAGTGTGCCCCGGTTGAGTCAGATGGGGTGCCATACCGTGGGCCCGAAGTCTATCCTGGGCTCTCCCTCAGGAACTCCATGCTCTGCTCACCTGGCTGCTCTGCTGCACGCCCTTAGTGTTTTGCCTTGGTGTGGTGAGGCCAGACAGGGCACAATCCTGACCCTGCTTCTCCAGTGTCATCCCCGTAGGGTCTTGGATCAGCGAGGGACACTGTGTTTCATAGTGGGGCCAGTCGTACGGTCCTCTCTGTGCACTGGCTATTCTGAGAGGAGATGTCATTCTCAAGGAGAGGTGGGCCAGGATGCACTCTCCTCTCTCCTCCTCCTCCTTCATTTGTTCTTGTGTGCTCTGGTCAGGTATGGCCCTCTCCCCGAACTGCAGCTTCCATGCTGCCCTACAAAGCAAACTCCCCTGGGTGGAGAGGTAGCTGTCCATGTAGTTGGGATTGGGGTTGGACCCTCACACCCCTCCACGGGCTCCCCGCTCCATGCCGTCACACTGCATTCGCATCCTGGAACACTGGGTTTAAGTTTGGTCCCTCTTTCCCTGTGGAGATATAAACAATACACTCCCCTTGGGTGGGTTAGTGCCCCATTCCCCCTCTACCCATCACCATCTTTTCCACTATTTGTGTGCTTGTGGTGACATCTGTTAGCTGGTTTTGCCAACAATTATCGTATTCTTATAGAAATAATGTACACATGACATACATCCTGCCAAACCCTGCCACTGCCCCACACAGCCATCTTCTAGGAGCAGCAGCATCCTGGGCCTTATCATGTGCAAATACTATGGCAGCCCCTCCTTTCCTCCCAGGACTTCAGAGAGGTAGGCTTGCCACACAGGTCTCCATCCATTTTGAGGTAGTTCTGGCGTCTGGTGCACGGCCTGGGTCCTGTTTCATTTTTCTTGTGGGTGGATATTCTCATCTTTCTTTCAAGGTGGTTTCAAACTGTGGGCCTGGCAGTGAGCAGCCCAGCTCACAACCACTATGCCACGAGGGCTCCTTTCCCGTATCTGTGCCCATGAGTTCAAGTAGCTGTTGGGACTCTCTAAAGACATTTGCTTCTGATCTTTTCTCAAAAAAGTAGGTGGTCTCTGATTTCGTGAGGAAGGAGGCCTTGCAGGAAGCAGGGTGCTGAGAGGCCTGGAGGCTTCCGGAGGGATTTCCTAAGAACAGAGGGTGGTTGGTAGGCCCGGACCTGCCTTCCATTCTCCCTGTTGGTGCCTCCTGTCAAGTTGCATCTCATCCCCAGTGTGACAGGTAGAACTGCCCCACAGGGGCTTCTGGGCTAACACCTTTCCTGAAGATAAGTGTTTCTCTGACAGAACTGCTGGGTGGGTTCGAACTGCCAACCCTCCGGTCAACAGTCAAGTGCTTGAGCATTATGTTGCCAGGTCGCATTCCTCCCAGAGGTGGTGGTTGTTGAGTGCTGTCAAGTCCGTTCCAACTCAAGGCCACCCATGAACACAAGAACAAAATACTGCCCGATCCTGTCACAATGCTGCTGTGTACAACTGTGCTAGTCTGAGCAGACTAGAGTAACAAATTCATAGACACACTTATGTGTATAAGAAAGATATTTCTATGCAAGAGCAAGTAAATATTGAGAAAAGCATCCCAGTCGAGTCCAGATCAAGTCCATAAGTCTGATATTAGCCCATATGTCTAACACCAATCTATAAAGTCCTTTTCAGACTCACGAAACACATGCCATGACACAGAATGCAGGAAGATCACAGGTCAATGAGTGGGAAGTCCCGTGGATCCAGTGGTGTTATAAGCATCCCAGCGCTGGCGGGGTTCTCCATGTGACTTCTCCAGCTTAGGGCACTAAAGTTGTTCCATGTGTCCTGTCAGCTGCACTGTCTCCCAAGGAGTGAGTAAAGAGAGAGTGTGTCTCTCATCTCCAGGGAGGAATACAGGAATTCTCAGAATCCTCAGGAGAGGGCCATGCCCACAAAGAGGCCTCATTGGCTAGGTCCTAATTGACAGGCTAGACTCCATCCCTACACTCTTAATCCTCCAATTGACATCAGATTATGTAACTATCACAACAACTTACTACTGTGGCCACCTTCCCCACCCCTCTTGTGATATGTCTGTTTCTTTTTTGTTGACCCCCACTTTACCAAGCATGGTGGCCTTCTCCACAGACGGAACCCTCCTGATGACAAATCCAAACTACTTGAGACAAAACCTATCGTTTTTGCTTCTCAGCAGTGATTTTGCCTGCACTTCTTCTAAGACAGATTGATTCATCTGTCTGCCAGTCCATGGTATTTTCTATCTTCTTTGCCAACACCATCATTCCCATGCACAGTTCTTCTGCAGTCTTCCCTCATCATTGGCCAGCTTCTGCCTGGACATGATACCTCATGGTGTGGAAAATACCATGGTCTGGCTCAAACACACCTTTGTCTTCATTGGGACATCTTTTTTTTTTTTTTAACCCTTTAAAGAGATCTTCTGTAGCAGACTTTCCCCATGCAAGACACCATTTGATTTCTTGACTGCCACTCTCATAGATATTGGTTGTCAATCCAAGTAAGATGAAAGCTTTGACCATCTCAGTCTTTTCTCCATTTATCACAAGGTTGTCTATTGGCCCTGTTGTGCAGGTTGGGGACTTGGGTTTTCTTTATATTGAGTGTAAGTTGGTCCATTTCATTTTCAGGAAGCCAGGCTGCCATCTGCCTCTCTCAGACTGCTCATAAGGCTTCCTCACACCCAGCTACCATGTTCGTTACGTAGCCCAGCTCCTCAGATCTTTCTTTGTCCAGGACACAGGGGGAAGAAGTATGGTGAGAGGATACAATGCTAATGGCCACCTTTCCTGATTTAAACCACACAGTCTTTTTGCTCTGTTTGAAGGACTGCTTCTCTGTCTCTGTACAGGTTCCACATGAGCACAGTTAAATGTGTCTGGAAATTGCCATTCTTCACAATCTATAGTTCCTAAGATACACACAGCTGAGTGTCTCTGACTAGCCAACCGAACCCAGGGACACATGTTTCTAGAATCCTCTGTTTTGCAATGAAATATGCAACTTCCCTTTAGTTTTTTTTAGATATAGATTTTATTGGGGACTCTTACAGCTCTTATAACATTCAATACATCATTCATATTAAGTACATTGTACACGTTGCCACATTCATTTCCAGACACTTTCTACTTGAACCCCTGGCATAAGCACCTTTTCACCCCTTTCTTCTAGCTCTTTTTTTAATTCCAGCTTTCCATATTTCCCTCCCCCTCCTCTCCCATGAACCCCTAATAATTTACAAATTGTTGTTACCTCTTCATATCATACACTGTCCAATGTGTCACCTCACCCCCCCCCCATTGTCTGCACCCCAGAGAGGAGGTCACATATAGGTCCTTGAAATTAGTTCCTTCTTTCTACTCCACCATCCCTCCACCCTTCCAGTATCACCACTCCCTCCACTAGTCCTGAGGGATCATCTGTCCTAAATTCCCCATGTTTCCAGTTCCAGCGTACATCCCCTGGTCTAGCTGAATCTGTCATAGAATTGGGATCATGATAGTGGGTGGGAGGAAGCATTTGAGAACCAAAAAAAAGTTGCACATTTCATTACTGCTACACTGTACCTAGACTGGCTCATCTCCTTGCTGCAACCCCTCTGTAAGAGGATGTCACTTCCCACTCACTATCATGATCCCAATTCTACCTTACAAATCCAGCTAGACCACGGGGTATACACTGGGGCTGGAAACAGGGGTAATCCAGGACAGATGATCCCTTCAGGACCAGGGGTGAGAGTGGTGATGTCAGGAAAGTGGAGAGAAGGTGGAGTAGAAAGGGGGAATCAATTGCAGGGATTGACATATGACCTCCTTCCTGGGGTACAGACAACAGGGACGTGAGTGAAGGGATGCATTGGACAGTGGATGATATGACAAAATAATGATAATTTGTAAATTATTAATGGTTCATGAGGGAGGAGGTCTACGGAGGGGAAATATGGGGAGCTGATACTGGGGGCCTCAGTAGAAGGAGGATATTTTGAGAATGACGATAGCAACAATTTGTGCTATCTGCAAACAATTTGTGTAGGTAGTTACCTTGCACATTTCTTTGGAGGCCTGGCCGCAAGGAGCATCTTCAGGATGACATCAGTGGGGTGACATATTTCAGGTTGTATTCTGTCCATTACTACTGGTGTCTTGTTTTCACTGATGCCTTCAGTGCAGCTTGGGGTTTTTCATTCCTTAGCGCTCATTTTTGATGTTACCTGTTGACGTGGTTGAGTGCCTATCATTTCTTCCCCAGTATTTGAAACAGACTTAGTTGTCACTAAAGACTTTAAGTCCATTTTCCACTGTACTTCTCCTCCCTGGTTTCAGGCAGCCAGACCCATCTTTAGGTCTGAGGGGCCAGGGAGGGATTTGTTTTTTGGTTTTTAAAGAAGCACACTATTCACTAGCCAGCCTATCTCAGCCAATGACATGAGCAACAGTATCCCACTAGACGCTTCACGAAGGTGCTTCTCTTTCTCCACCCTGTCAATTCTCTCTCCTTTTCTCCCCTGCTCATTCCCATCCACCCCTATCCTCTTGGCAGCCATCAAAGTCTTCTCTTTTGGTATAAAACCCACGTTTCTTTTTCTTTGTTTTTCCTTGTCATGATGCTGTTATTAGATATTTACCTGTGTAAAACTAAGCTTGCTAAGCCTCATGTTCTCCGCTTTTGTCCCTGTCTCGTGGCATTGCAGAGAGCTGTCATCGCCAATTATTTCCATACAGCCGCTCTGCTTTCCTTCCATGTCTTTCCCCCCTCCCACCATCTTCTTGTGATGCTTCCTCTCATGTGCCAAGGTTGGCAGGTCACACGCCAGCTGCTCCCTAGGAGGGAGATTGGCTCGCTTTGCCTGTGACGATTCAGGGCTCTGGAAATCATATAGAGCAGGGGTTCTCAACCTTCCTAATGCCGTGACCCTTTCACACAGCTCCTCATGTGATGGTGACCCCTCCAGCCACAGCATTATTTTTGTTGCTACTGCATCACTGTCATTTTGCTGCTGTGATGAAATGGGCAACCCCTGTGAAAGGATCGTTTGACACCCCCAAAGGGTTTAAGACCCACAGGTTGAGTGAGAGCCACCAAGATGGACAGTCCCTGTGCATCTGAATCAATGTGATGGCAATGGCATCAGGTTTGGGGGTGTCAGTTAATACTGTGCTCATAGAATCCTTCGCTATCACAACTTGAGTTTTTCTTTGTTTTGGAAGTGT